>JAOXYD010077000.1:0-12448 GCA_028565735.1 Pinacopodium congolense
TGGTTGTGGATGTTATATTTTTGTATTGGGTTTTGTGTATTTTTATAGATTTTTGTGTTGTCTGTCTTGATTTCTGTTCTGTATTAGAGTGTGTGTTTTTTCGATTTCTGTGATGTTCTTTATTGATTTTTGTGTTTAGAAAATCCGAAAACCAAATCCGAAAATCAAAGCCGAACCAAACGGGCCCTTATGTTTTTCTTCTTTAATATTTTTTCTTCACATTTTAGACATGATTTTTAGGCTTTCAATAGAATATTTATTGTTTCTTTAAGTTTTTAACTATTGCATAATTCATAATAACATCCCTTAGTTCATTGTGCTTTAAGTGAGGCATATTTATAGGTGTGTTTTTGTTATTACTAAAGGGGCCTTCTCTTTTGTTTGGTTGTTTGATATTGTATAGGCTCCCCTTTTTCCTTAGAAAGATTTGTTCTAAGTTGATCTTTACCTTTTAGAAAGAAATTTTTTTTTCGTAAGCGTTACTCTTCACCCATTAAAGAATATTGTAATTTTTGGATTTTGATAGTGAAACTTTCATCATTAAGTATGATGGGAGTGGATTAGGTAACTATTTTCATTGTCGAAGTTTGTTGTTGGCTTAGGTGACTTAATTATAATTCAATTTCAACTATGATTAGATCAAAGTGTAGCCAAGTGTACCTATCACAACAAGTAATATAGTAGAGCATTTTTAAAACTCTGAATATCGATCCTACAGGGAATAATATACAATTACAAGGTTAATTAACATATAATTACTTAACTTAACTGATTTCAACCAATGTAAAATTAACTTCTAAGCCATTTCAAAAAATTATAAAAAATTATCAAATTATATAAATTAGCTAAATTTTAGGTTTTCAATGAATTAATTGAGTAATTAACATTTTTTGGAGACCAATTTAGGGTATCTTTACAATTTTAAGAGAAAACTATGGTTAAGACTATGTATTTTCTCTATTAATCCTAATTTGAAGTTTATTCATGCATCAAATTAAGTCAACAGGCATTAAAATTAGGAAGTTAATTCCTAGATTCTAAATCTCATAAATAATTAAGGTTATCTCATGCAATGATTCATTTGTGTTGTTTATTGATTATTCCAATAACTTAAGTTGATTTCTCAAGTCTTAGATCATTTATCAATCTTTCTTAATTGACTAGCTTGAAAACATACTGTTTAGTCCTTTAATAAACAAAAATAAATCCCTTAAACATCAATAAAAGCCCAATTAATTTATTTACACACCAATCCTTAGCTGAAAATTGATTTAGCCACACATATTAATCAAAATAAGTAAAACAACATCTTAAGCATTATACTTTGATTAATCTTAATGAAAGAGATAAATAATGAGTTTCGAAGTTACAAAACACCGAAGGATAGCTCATGGATGATTCACACACCCCTTAACTTGATCTGAACTCCAGCATAACTGTAAATCAACAATCAAAGTTCATGAAAATCGAAGAACCTAAGAGTATGTAAACTTAAGAACAATTCTTTGATTAATCATAAAGCATAAGCAATGTAACAAGTTTTTTTAGTTAAAAAACCACTTAAGTTGATCTTTAATCTCAAATTGATGTCTTTATAACAACCTCTAATACTCATAAATCCAATAAAACAACATAAACAAAAGAATTAAAGTGTTTGAAAAATGAAAAACTTCCTAATAACAGTTACGAGAAAGCTAAACAAAACTAGAGAAAAATTTAGATTTATTCTACATAAAACACATTACATGTCTCCCATAATTTTCCCCTTATCAGAGGTTTAAGGATAATCTCTTCTGTCTCCACCAAACAAGGGAATTAATTAGAAACATGGTCAAGTAAAAATTATTGAGATATATTGATATTGTCTTATCTAACGCCTATAACAATGGGTGGACTTCGATTATCAATGGTGCCGGTAAATGGTTGGTAAATTGACATTGATGCCCTGCTCTTATATCCTTAAACTTGGGTTATTAGACCTCTAACAAGAGTTATTAGTCTGAAAAATGACAATTCTTTAAGATTTTTGCTCTAATCTTCTTTATTGATCAATCATATACAAATTAATCATTATAAAACATAAATTTAACATTTAATCACTACATTAGAGGTTGTCATTCAATAAATAAACATGGATAACACAATCAATTTGACCTCTAACATCAAAGAACTATAAATTTTTCCCTGACCTCTTTACATTATTGTTGATAGCATTGTTATCTCTTTATTATCTTATTATTAATTGTATCGATCCATTTTTATCATTAATTCAATGATTGATTAATCTTTTTATCATTATCAATTGGGTAAGTAAATCATCTTCATATTGTTATTGATTGTGGGAGATTATTCATATTTATACTTCCATAAATTGTGCCTTTTATTTATATATATTTAGTCTTATTATTTACATAATAATTTTAAAAATATTCTCGATTGAATTTTAGTGTTGTATATAGTTGAATTAACTTTAGATGGCCTAGGTTTTACATTAGAACAAGTTTTAGAACACATAATTTACCCCATCCCTTCTTGAGTGCCGTTTTTGAAGAAATATGGTGTAAATATCAACGTGGTAACTAATTATCACTAGCAAACAAATGGATAAGCTAAAGTGTCAAATTGACAGATCAAATCCATTATTAAGAAGAATGTCAAGCTTGTTAGAAAGGAATAAAGGTTATACTTGAACAATGAATCATATCATTTTATGCACTACAATGAATGATTTTCTTCACACCTGCCTGAAACTCCCAATCTCCAATCCTACTCCAAAACTATGAGGATTCACTTGGAGTCTAAAATCTACTATAGCATTCCTTGTTATTGGCAAGTCTTTTAGTTCTTCAGCTAGAATCCCTAAACCTATGTCAAAGTCCCAACAAGACATTAACAATTGTTTGCCACCTAAGTGAAACTGAACCATGTCATTATCTTTCGTCTTCACCAAATGTTTCTTAAACTGGAAGGTATCTAGAAACTTTCATAACATGTTCTGATAACCTGGCTCTTTTATCTCTATAAATAAATCCCATCCTCTGGACTTCAGACGATGTCTAATGACATCTACCAAATGTAATTACTTTAAATCATAAAAATCAAAATACCTATTCTGTTTAACTCATAACTTCTTGAGAGCATGGTATTTCGATGAAACCTCGAAGTTATTGAATATAAGGTTAGATGACTCAGTATCAGTGCTTCTGAAGGAGGAGGCTTGTTCCTACAAGTCATTTTTTCCATTTACTTGTATCCAAGCATGAGTTTTGTAAAAATACTAAGACAATCAAAAGTAATCAAATCCATGCTTAAAACTACTTCATAAGCCTTACAATAAAAAATAAACATAATGATGATCATGTAATAGGTAATGGCATGAAGGCACATTAAATCAGGTAATGGGTTCCAAAATTTTTCATGAAAAATTCTTTGGTTTCATTCAAAATAATAAACCATCTAACTTAAGTTATAAGAATGGCATGCCTAACTCATCACCTTAGTATAATACAAAATATGCTCATGAATAATGAACAACAACATGTAAGATATTTTAGGCATCTTTAAACATAACAATCCCAATAAAAGAATACATGACATACTTAACCAATTTAAGCATAAAGAATATCAATTTTAGTTCTTAAACACTCTAAACTTTAACATTCATTCAAGTTTCACTCATTGGAATATCATATAGGGTTTTAATCATCAAAAATTGGTTTTCTAAGTTCAATAAACATGAACATATCGATATTAATCAAACAATATGTCCAAAGCACAATTTTATAAGATGAAAGCATCAAATTTTGACATCTTACACACACCCATATGACAAATCATACAAATCAAATGATATGTGAAAGGTAAATGGAAAATAAGAGGTATTTCACATAGTAGGATATCTTCGATCAATAATTAGCTTTAAGAATGATGAAAAAACACACCAAATAGCCCAAGAACACCTTATTGGTAGTATTGAATTTTATGACATATTTGCCTCCATTTTAAGTCAACTTGTTGTATAATTGCTTACATTTAAAGTTTATAGGCTAACTTATGTGTTTTATTGATGAATATTGAAATTGGAGCTAATTTATTTCAGAAAATCTGAGAAATGGCTGCTAGAATTTGAGATTTTGGACTAAAATGGGGGGTTTAGAGAGGCATCGTTTAACCCTCTGAACGTCATTCTACCCCTGCATCAGATACTAAAATGACAGTGCCCATCAAGTGTCGTTTGACTCTTTTCAAGTGTCGTTTAAGTAGCAGTCGACACCTTTCCAGCTGGATCTACTTCTCCAATTGCTAAAATTTTCTGTAGTTTCTCTCCACTTGCAAGTAACACATATAACGGCCCAAAGAACCCAAAACTAGCATAGTTGGATAGAGAAAAATATGAATTTGAGAGAGAAATAAGATTGATAGAAGTTTAGGGTTATTTTCTCTTGTTCTTCAAGATTTTCATGTTGTTTTCCAAATTTGAATTGTATTTTGGAGTTTTTGAAGCTTGTAAACTTGATTTAAGCTTGTAAACATGTTTAGAGTCAAATATTGGTGCACTTTAATTGATTTGCTTAGATTAAAGTCAACTTTTTTTTTCATTAGTGCAATAGTATGCTTAATATTTGAGATTGATTTGTTCCTTGCTTAAAATGAGTTGCTGAATATATTTTTAATTAGGATTTATGTCTAAAATGACCTGAGCATGTACTAAATAAGATTCTATATGTGATTAAGGGCTATTCTTTGCTTTTGGAGGGAATTAATGCTTTCTTTTACAATAAAAATTTAACATAAAGTTAGTGAATAAGTTAGGATCTAAGAAATCTACCTAATTTATTGGATAAATCCTTAAGCAACCTAATTTAAATCATTGAATAACCAAGCTTTGATTTATCTTGAGGGTCATAATATAAAATTTGGAATTTTTAGAATAAAACTTTTTGGTTTTAAAGCCTTATGCTTAAGATTGTGACATAACCAAACTTCAACTTAAGTATTTTAAGATTAAGCCTTGTCTTAACCATAACATTGCTTAGATTGAGTAAAGTAATCCTAGAACAAGTCCCTTAATCCACTTTTTATCCATTTAGGTCATAGAAGAGCATTTCCTAACCAATTTTATCCATTAAGGCAACTCTTTTTATCTAACTAAGTTATTCTGCATAACTTAGATCTTTTAAATTTATTTAGTAATTTTAGTGTATTCTTGCATTCAATTAGGTTTCTCTAGATAATTGTCACCGAATTTGCCCTAGTACTTGCAATTTGGAAAAGTATCCTCGTGGGAACGATACTTGGATTTTAAATACTTCCACTTATTACTTGTGACTGGTGCATTTTCCATCAGTGTTGGTTTGAATTTTAATTAAGAAAAGTGTGCTCAAAAGAACATCAATTTAGAATTAATTTGAATGAATTTACATTTACAGAAACCAACCATCACTTATACATGTCAAACACTAAATGACAAGAAAACCCTAATTTCCAGGAGTTTAATCCCAAAAAGGAAACACATACCTTGTTAATTTGATGATAAACTTCTGAATTAAGGCATAAAAATGAAGTTGAAAAGTTGATTTAGTAATCAAGAACTGATGGTAGATGAGAGAATTTAGTTAGGGGTGAAAAAGAAAAAGAGGAGTTGATCAAACGTTTAATAACACCAATATCTAACCCTTGGTCATGATTGTGACACAACATGTGCACCCTTTGAGACATAATTCACAGTCATAGCCTAGGCCATGAAACACACATCAATCATGCATAATTTTGTGATTTTTCATTCATAATGTGTTTTAAATCCTTCCTAATTCAACCTTAAATAAAATTAATCAAATTTGGATTAATTAGCAACCATTAATATCTATAATGCAAGGAAATATACCTAAAAATGTAAATGAAACCAAATAAAATAGGCAAGAATGCAACCTACGCGTAACAAATCTAATAAGTGAAGTAAAAATAAAATAAAGATTATAAAATAAACATTGGGTTGCCTTCCAACTAATGCTTGTTTAACATCATAAATTTGAAGACCTCTTTTTTATCATCTTTTATCTTTTTTTCTGCACTCCAAGCCTTCCTTTTCTTCTTGTTCTTTCCATTAGAGCTTTTATATCATTGTTGTCTTTTGTACTCCACTCATCAATCTCCTTCACATTGAGGGTTGGACTAATCTCTCCTTTATAAGGCTCAAGGATTGGCATCATTATCAATAAATAAAATTCCAAAGGCTCATGTTTTATTTTCCCCTTCAAAGAACTCAAAGTTACAACAATAGAATTATTAATAGAAGAAGAAATTTGATTATTAATCAAAGATGACTTAATTATTTCAGAATTAGAGAAGATAATATATTCATCTTCAATCATAATAATTAATTTCTTTCCTAAAACAAAAATCAAAACTTTCAAAGTTTTTAGAAAATACATGCCTAGAAATAAATAGATTTCATCCTCATCCTTTACATCTAGGATAAGGAAATCAATAGGTAATATAAATTTAATAACCTTCACCAATAAATATTTAACTATACCACTAGGATATTTCATAAATCTATCCACCAATTGTATGCTTATCCTATTAGGCTTTGTGATTTCAAGTCCTAATTCATGAAATAATTTGTCCTACATAAGATTTATACTAGTTCATAAGTCCTCTATCGAATTGTTAAATGTAAACTACCAATCATGCAAGGGGTTGAGAAACTCCTTGGTTGTTTAAAATTTTTTGGTAGTTTTTCGATAAATACCGCTACACATCCCTTACTCATCATTATCTTCAAGGACTCCTTTGCCTTCTTATTCAAGAGTATGTCATACTTCAATTCTTAGATAAGATATTCAACAAGAGAAGTATTATCATTTAATTTCTTAATAGGTTCTAGGAACTTACCTATGCACTCCTCTAATTGCTTAATGCTCTTTCTGCCGGGATATTGAATTTTAACTTGTAGTCCTTAATCTCTTGTTTCATCTCTTTGTCATTCACCTTTTTCCTTTAAGTTTCTTTTCCCTTCTTGATAGCTTCCTTCTCCTCCTCAATCTTTGTGGCTTTTTTCCCAATTTCTTCCTTTTCACTCACTACCTCTTCATCATCACTCATGAAAGTAATGTGTATTTGCTTCCTTGAATATTTCTCTTTGTTACTTGGCAAGGTCTTTGGTGATCTCTCTGACATGCTCTTAACAAGTTGCCTCACTTGGTTATTAATGCTTGAATATTTTAAAAGTGGGCATCTATTGTTGAACCAAGGAAGGCTCCAACCTTGGTTTTAATGATAAAAAAACATGAAATTTACTAATAATTTGAGTTTATGGTGTAAAGGTTATATTATAGGTGCATTTGCAATTACCTCAAGGAAAAAAACTTGGACTTTAAGAATATTAGTTTAATTCTTTAAATTTATGTGTGATTAAAGCTTAAATATTTTAGGGGCTCAATTTTGCATGTTACATGTGCATAAGTTTTTTAAAGTTGCATAATTTTCATTAAAAAGGTTAAAATTTTAATGTTAATCAATTAGATCAACTGAATTATTAAAATATCCTTTAAAATGTTTTGAAACTTAACTGAATTGCATTTGATGTTGAAAAAAATTTAAAAGTGATAAGAAAATGCTTGGAGAGTTTGAAACGTGTTTAAGTTCTTTTTTTAATTCCTAGGGATTAATGTTGCCTACAGTGTACAACGTCACTATTGTAGTCTGATCTTCTATCCAAAAGCATTATGGCAAGGAAGAATGGCATTATTGGTGTCATAATTATGGTCCAGTAAATTAACATCGGTATATAGTGGCCCCATTATTGAACGTAAGAATCGCCATTGATTTCCATCTGTATAACAATTCTTTGATTTTTAATAAAAATCCCAATGTTTACTCCTCTCCAATGGCTATTTAACTAATCCTTCTAATGGCTCTTTACTTTCATAACCCTATTTCTAACCTCCCAAGTTGTCTCTTGAGATCAAGAAATAGTTTTTATGGAACTTTTAAGCAAATTATATAGCCTTCATCAAAGTTTCAAGCTTTATAGTTTTCATCCCTTTTAATCCTCCTCTTCCAAGTTTCAAACATGTTTTTGTACTTTTGGTAGTTTTATCACTAATCATCAAATAATAAAATTTCTAACGAAACCTACTATATAGTAGGGAAAATCAAGGTCGATCCCACATAGAACTGGTAATTTTTTTTTAGCTATTTCAAAGGTTGTGCAAAAGAAAAAATCCCTAGATGCAAAGGAATTAAAAGAAGCAGAAAATAAAATTAATGAAAAGAAAGCTAAACATAAGAAAGAAGTAAAACTAATGAAAGGATGGATAAAGTATATTATCTGAATTATGAATTATAATCGATCATCAAAATCTTAAAGATTGTATTAATGCCTAGGATGATAGCCTATGGGCACAAACAAGCTCTTGCATCCTAAGTTCCTCATACTTTAAATAAGTCCTATACAATAGAAAACTTACCCCTAACCACACGACAATTTAAAACAAGCTCCTTAATTTAGTAGTGCAATAGCATTAAGAACTAGGGAATGATTAACCTAAGCCATAATCACACAAGCTTAGACTATCTAACTTAGAGAACTGGAATCCTAAACTAATTAGCTAAGTTTACCTATAAAACTAATTAAATTATCACCACTTATGGATTTTGCTAATGAAAATTACGAATCAAGAGCTAAATCCTAGCAATTGAACTAGAAATTACACATATAATGGCCACTTCTATAAATAAATCCCTAATTCATGGCATTAATTCTGAATTCCAACTCAATCTTAGTATAAAGCATAAGGGTCATTCAAAACCCATTCCAATTCTCACAATCATTATCCATAAATCCATCTAATATCTTCAAACCCAAGGATAACCTAAGCTAACATAATGAAATTAACATAAAGCCAATATAAAATTAACACACAAAAAAACTTAAAACATAGGAATCATAAAGAAATAGAAAAAAAAAACAAGGCTGCAAAAATAAGAGATTAATATTAAACTAACAAAATCAAAGGTGTAACAAGAATTCCAATAAAACTCAAACTAATTACATAAAGAAACTAAAAAAATAAAAAAGCAATAGTTAAAACACAAGAAACAGAAAGAAAACAACACCTAAATTCTTATACTAATAGTAAGAATCAAATTAACAAGGAGAGACAAGTACAATAAACATAAAATTCTAAAAAAATAAGATGAAACTCAAACAAAATGGTGAAGGCTACTAGAGTCTCGAGTTCTCTACATCATTATTACCTTTTATAACCTTTCTAATTAGCGTAAAGCAAAGGATGTGGAAAAGACCCCTTTATCCTTCTTTTTTTTTTATTAACATTAAGTTAAACAACGGTATGTTGGAGTAAAATGGTGGCGGTTTAACCACCATTTAAGTCCCCAGAACTAAGACTTAACTGATGAATGCTTTGAGTTAAATGGTGCCATTCATCCTCCTATAAAACCACCATTTGGCTCCTTTACAGTAGCTCCTTTGCTCCAAATCTTCCCAAAACTTGGCTTTTTCATCCATAACATGTGTCAACACCTCTAATATGTCATTCAACACAATATGACACTATTTGAGTACTTTTTTTTATTAAAATTAGGGGTTAATCTATATGAAATTACATAATAAAACATAATAAAATACATCCCTATCAACTTCCAAATTATCATATTTAAATTCTTAAAGGTCTCAAAAGAGTTCTAATTCATTGGTTATCATCTAAATTTAATCTTTGTTTTATTTTTTATGTCTACAAGGTGTTATGAACAAATCTATCAAGTATTAATGCTTCTTCATCTTCAATCTTATTATTTCTCATTTAAAATACATTTTTAAATTTATAACTCTTATATTTTATTTCTTTCAACTTTAAAATGGGTTCCATTCATGTGTTTGCATCTGAATATAAATTTTGTGTAAGGTTTTAACATACAACATCATTCTTCATTCAAGTTTTCTAGTTCCTTGTATTCATATTATTTAATCTTCTATCTTCACATTTTAGACACAATTACTAGGCTATCAATGCAATATTTTTTTTATTTCTTTAAGCTTTCAATGCTCTCATAATTCATACTTTACATTTTTTAATGCATAAGATCCCTTAGTTTATTATGTTTTAAGTGAAACACCATCATATGTATGTTTGGTTACTACTAAATCGATCTTCATTTTTGTTTTGTGATGTGATCTTGAACAAGCTCCGCTTTGCCTTAAAAAGATTTGTTCAAGGTTTCTCTTAACATTCTAGAAAGAAATTTTTTATTTATTTATAAAGGTTACTCTTTACCCATTAACATAGATTTTAATTGTTACAATATGATGGTGAAAATTCCAACACCCAGTGTGTTGGGAGAGGATTAGGCAATTGTTCATTGTTTAATCATTATACATTTTGGTATCTCCTCTCTTTTATAATCTCTTTACATTGTTTTTAATAGCATCATTGACTCATCTTTATCTTATTAATAATTGTGTTAATCCATTTTTTATCATTAATTAAATGATTGATTCATCTTCGTATCATTCTCAATTGGGTAAGTAATTCATACTTATATTATTTTTTATTATGAGAGATGATTTATATTTAGATTTATATAAATTGTACCTTTGATTTAAATATATTGAGTCTTATTATTTACATAACCATTTTCATATTATTCTAGGTTGAATTTTGGTGTTACATATATTTAAATTAACTTTAGGTCACTTAAGTTTTAGATTAGAAAAAGTTTTTAGAACATTTTAGGTTTTTATTTTAATGTGTTTTCATGTGTTTTTAATTATGATTTAATGCACATTACTCTCAAATTAATGTTAAATTATGTGAACTATCCTTGGACATGACTATATTATAGTTTAAAGTTGGAAAGAAGGAAAATTAGGAGAAATATGAAGAGAAATCTAAAATCAAGAGTAAAATACCGATACAAAATAGGCACCATTTATGTATAATGACCCTCTGTTTAAGGCTTCTTGGAGAGTTAAACATAGGTAGGATAATGACACCATTTAAGTCACTTTTAAGTGTCATTTAGGTACCTATCGTGACTTTTCTAGTTCAATCTCCTCCTCCCATTTGTTGTAGCTTGTACAACTTTCTTCTAACTTATAACAAACATATATAGTGATCACCTGACGCCAATTTCAGTAAGGAAGAAAGAGAAAAACATGTTTTTAGAGAAAAAATTCAAATTATGTCAATTTTTAGGGCTCTTTTCTTCAGTTCTTAATCTTTTTAGTTATATATTACAGATTTAATCTTGTCTTTTAGGATCATAATAGCTTGGAAAAGTGATTTGGACTTGTAAATGTGTTTATAGCAAGATTTGGTGCTTTCTAAACTTTTTTATCTATTGAAATTCACTATTTATTCTATATATTCCAGAATATGATGAATATGGTTTGTTTTATGATTTAAATAAATGGCTGAGTTAATTTTGGCTAAGGAATGGTTAATAAATTATTTGAATATGTTCTAAATGCATGCATGTGCATGATTGAAGGCTACCTTTGCCTGTTTTAAAAGCTTAAAGATAAGAGATGCTCAAGGAAATGTGACCAACTACCTTAATCATTGGATTTTAACAAATACATGACCATTGGTTGATTAATCGTGATAGTTTTAACTGAAAAATTGGAATTTTTAAGCTAAAATTCTTAAACTTAAGCCTAATTCCTAGTTTTATAGGTGGACCAAATCATAGAATAGGAACGTTAAAGAAAAGATATTTACTTGACCATAACCTTGTCTTGAATTAGTAAAGATAAACTAGGCACACCAATCAATCCTTAATTAATCCATTCATATAATTGAAAACCAAGGCCTTAGCCATTTAATCCATTTTTTGAAATATTTAAACCTATTTTTAGTCTTCTTTCCATAACATGAAGTTTTTAATTTAATTTGGTAATTTTATTTATTTAGTTCCTTTAAATTGGCCTCTTTAGAAGGTTGTGATCCAATTAGATTAATACTTTCATAGTTGCTTCCACATGAGATGGATATTTGTGTCTATAATACTCCATTATAATACTTTTTGACTAGTATACTTTCTGATTAATTTTTTTAAATTACTTTAAGAAAGTGTGCTTGAATTGTTTAATTTGATAATTAATTTGGATAGATCGTACTAAACCTATAACCAACAATAAGTTTTTGGCATCATTGCCCAAAATCGAAGATAACTGGAATACTGAGAACAAATTAGTGTCAATTACTTTAGAGTTTGATAATATTGTTTATATTGCTTTATTTGCTTTTGTTTGAAGTGTGTTTTGTTTTTTAGTGTTTGTTTAGTTATTCAATAGTTTGTTTTATTTTATTTTCTTATTTAATTTTGCATGCAAACTGTTGAACCAGGGTGGTTCTAATCATGTGTTTTGATGATGAAAAAACATTATTCTTACTAATGTTTAAGTCTTTGATGTTTATAAGAT
>JAOXYD010077011.1:0-12447 GCA_028565735.1 Pinacopodium congolense
GTTTGAATATAACCTGAAAAACTTATGTAAGCCTACCTATGTTACTGTATGTATGCCTCTTTATTCAGGATATGATCTATTCACAGAAGTGGTTTCTCAATCAAAATATATGAAATCAATAATAAATTGAAATGTCTATAAAACTTTCAATCTAATACAATTAGTACCATGAATAAATCGAAGACAAATATGGGTTTTTACAATTAAATTAAAGAATAAGGCCATGCTTGTTTCTACTTTTGTTTTCAATTTTCATCTCTTATTTTTTAAAACACAAAAACTAATAAAAATAGCACAGAAATTGAAAAAAAACAATATACTAACACAACATAAAAACCTAAAAAATAACACAAAAACCACTACAAACAACACAGAAACCAAAATACATACACAAAAACTAAAACTAAAAAAGGAAATGAGAAGTGATACCAAACGTGCTCTAAACATTAAACACTAAGTCTTAGATTCATCCCATCTAGTACCTAAAGGAACTTAGTTCATAGCTATGAAAAAAATACAATAATAATCAAAGAAGAAAAGGGTCTCATAATGTTTTTTTCCTTGAATTTTTAATTAGTTATTGTTGGATATCCCTTTGATCTATCAATCTTCCATATCAACTTGAATTCTCCTCCTTCAATTGCTTAAAAAATCAATACAATTGACTTAGAATTAAATCTTGAACCTTTGGTGGTGGCTATCCCCCTGAAAAAGTTTAGAAGTCCTTAAGAAAACCCAAAATTCCACTTTTATAAGAGTGGAATTGCCTCTCCCTCACGGCCAGAGTAAAGGCCATGAAAGAGGTAAAAATAGGCTTAGTTGTGACTCAATTCATGATTCACACTATCTTCATCTCCAAATTCTTACTTCTCCTAAGACCTAAGTCATGATTCACACAATTTTATCTTCTTTCCACTACTCTTCAATTCTAAAAATTATCCAACACTTTCCACAACTATAAGAAACATCTAAGGTCTACGAAAATAATCACTTTTTACAAAATCTACATGAGTAATATCAAATAAAAAATATTAAAAAATTTAATCATAAGAATCAAATGGAATAGCCTCAAACATAAGATTTAAAGGTTAAAATCAATATAAGAATATGTATGAATTGAGTTCTATTAAATATGCTCATACTTGAACTATTGATTTTCCTCAAGAATTTACTTGGATACTCTCTTAAAACAATTCTAAAAGCAGTTGAAAGTTAATTGGGCTTTTTAAAAAACACCAATGCACTTAAATGTAGCTAATATCTCCTAAATCATGACTAAAACGATTTACTTAACACACAATCACATAGTCATAGCAGCCCTTAAGTAAATTTAATCAAAAGTGTTTTGACAAGTGTGTTATATACTCCATCTTACCTTAATCAATCATTTTTTAAGCATTAGATGCTTGTTTGAGATGTCATCTAGGCTTTTGAAATGAAGGTAAACACCTTAACGTGAATACCCTTGATTACTCATATAAGTTACTTTTTTAAATGACTGCTTGCATAACTCTTTAACTTTGACTTTTTTATTAGTATGAAGCCAGCGGGCACTTATTCAAACATTTTTTTTTGAATTTTTAATGACAAAATTTATTTAACTAAACATCTTATTTAAAAATTTCATAAAGAACAATATAAATGTCCTATAGGCCTAACATTACATACGAGAGTCACTAAACACATGCAATCACACAAAAATAAAAAGAAAAGTTAGTTCCTTAAGAGTTATTCAATACCAACTATGCTAACTACACCAATTGCATTAAAATGAACCAATTAACAACCAACTAACCATCAAAATTATTCAAAGTAAGATATCCAAAATAATCATTTTTAAATTCATAACAATTTAAGTGCATATCAACAAATATTTTATTCCCTCTCCCTATTGGCCACTTATTTCAAATTGTCTTATAATTATGAAATATAGGAGATAAGAATTTTAAAGCCATTTCATTCCTAAATGTCATTGTTAAGTATAAATAATTCAAATAAATAGATCAACAGTAATAAAATAAAATGAAAAGGATAATAAAAATGATGATAACAAAATTCTAAATAATGCAAAGTTTAAACATGATGATAAGAAATATAAATAAAAAAGTACAATAATAGAAAAGACAAGAACAAAAAAAAAAAAGAAATTTTAGGTTTTAAGTTTAATCCATGTGCAGCTTTTAGTTATTGCCCCCTAAAGGTGATTGCTGGTAATGACTCTATATCAGTTCTCTCTACATAGCCCATTGTTAAATCATTATCCTCCAAATATCACTCTGATTAGCTTGGTACTATGAAATAAATCTTATGAGATGCTTATGCATAGCATCCACTCAAACATTAAGTTGATTGATCTAAGTTGACATTAATGATTCCTCTTTAGTTGTCCCCATATCAGTATTCTCGTCCTCCATAGCATGATTACTGGGTTGGCATTAAGCCAAAGTTGGTGGTTGATCCTCTACTCCCTTAAGTATAAGGCGACTATCAACTTCGATTGTGACTTCCATCCTAATTCAAACCCCACTATCTAATGGCTCCATGTTGAATGCTCACCTAACTATAAATGAATAATTCCAACTCTCAAGTTTTTAGGTAGCCTCATAATTTAGGAGGATCTAATACGTGATCCTTTAGTCTTGTTGATTAGGTGGCTAAATAGGGCCAACAAAGCACCACTAATGTTTGATTGATACCCTTCTGCCATATAATAGAGATGGAACAAATCCCCTCAATTGACTTCCCTTAAACTCTTATGCCAACCATTAATGGTGTAGGTAATTAGCCTATGGAGTGTTCTCAACTCCAAGGTTTGAATCTTTGTGCTTTTATGATGCTTGGTGAAAAGTATCCAACATCAATTTTTTTCCCAAAACTTAGAGGCTTCAAAATTACTGCTAAACCCTTTAGGCTATGCCAAAGTCTTAATAAGTAATAGAAAAGTTCCTATGAACTAACTAGAACTTAACTAAATTGTCAACATTAAAATTTTTTAAAAAACCTTCTTAAAAATAAATGATGCCAAAAACTAAAAAAGGTAGATTATATTATCTAACCTCTTTTATACCCATAAATATCTCCCACCCTTAAGATGTTATATAATTTCTATAATTTCAAACATTGTCAACCACTCCTAAAACCTATAACTCATCAAACATCAAATATCTATCAAGTTCTATTGGGAATTTCTTAAGGGTTGTGTACTTATCTAATTGGCGTGATCTTTTGAAAGTTGGAATGGGTGAATTGACAAGCTCTGCACTTCTTAATATGGATGTTTTGAATAGTTGTCCCTTATGAGCTATTTTTTCACTATAGGCATTTAAAAAACATTAAACCAAGTATAAATATACCATTTGATATGCCTAACAAACCTAAATATAAGCCATTTAATTACTTATTAACACTATAATTAAATCATAAAACAATTTATTAAATCAAAAAATATATCATCTAGTGTTGGCCATTAACATGTATGTTCAGGGATTAAAGAGTATCTAACACATCTAGCATAAAGCATAAAGTTGCAAACTAAATACATCAATTGAATAGAATGGAGAATAATATGGTGTCTAAAATATATATTTAGCACATAAGAAGTAATTTTACAACAATGGAAGTAGTAATTGTAATCCTAAACCAAGAAGGCACATGTTGTCCATGAAGATTCAAATATGCAATGTGTAGTAACTTCAACGTTCCTA
The DNA here is from genome assembly GCA_028565735.1 of Pinacopodium congolense. Lineage (NCBI taxonomy): Eukaryota > Viridiplantae > Streptophyta > Magnoliopsida > Malpighiales > Erythroxylaceae > Pinacopodium > Pinacopodium congolense. The sequence goes on from JAOXYD010077011.1 coordinate 3,705, forward strand.
ACACTAAGATGAATAATATCCCCAAAATTAGTTAAAGATGGTTTTCTGTGTAGTGGTAAGCATTAATAAGTTATTACTATGTGCAAAAAGTATCAAGTAATGGTAATTAACTCAAACCATGCATCAAAGAGCATGAATTTTGTCAAAATAGAATATAATCACGCCAAACCATCCATGCCCATATGAAAACTCAACAAAATCCATAAATAGGTAAGTAAGAATATTGAAATAAAGAGTAATTTGCATATTATAGCATTATACATTAATGAATAACCCAAAGTTAAATGAAAAAACTCGTAAAATTAAACCTTTAATTTGCTACCCATGTGAAATTCCTAATTGGGCATAGAAACCCCTAAATCATGAGTAATTTATGCAAATGAGGAATAATTACCTTGTAGAAATAGATTAGAATCGTTTTTTTTTTTTTTGTGTGTGCATAAGAATCACACTAGATGGAAGATTGGGGCAGGATGGATGTAAGGGAGTGAAAGATTTAGAAAGAGACGAAGAGAAGTGGAACAGAGAATGAAGGGTCGAGGTTGGGTTTGAAAAATATAATTTGATCTCTTCTAAATTAAGACCCTAAAAAGACAAATTAAATCAATCTATGGATTTTTATAATGTCTAGGTTTGATTCTAACCTAATCAACTTACGTAGGCCTATCTCTAGTACCTTATGCAAGTCTCTTTATTTCATGATATGATCTATTTATATAAGTGATTTTTCAATTTAAATATATGAAATAAAATAATAAATTTAAATTTCATGCAGAACTTTTAATCCAATACAATAAGTATCATAAATATACCTAAGATAAATATGGGTTCTTAAGATTAAATCAAAGAACAATCATTGAACACTAAGTCTAAGGTTTCATCCTTTCTAAATCCTAAAATAATTGAGTTCATAGTAATGAAAACAAATAAAAATAATGATAAAAAAACTAAAGGAATTTAGTTTATAGTAATGAAAACAAAAACACAAAAAAAAATCAAAGAAGAAAAAGGTACTAGAAATATCATTCTCATAATGTTTTATCCTTGAATCTACAACTGATTATTACTAGATAGCCCCTTAATTTATCAATCTTCACTATCAAATTGAATTTCTCCTCCTTTAATTGCATCAAAAATTAGTAAATTGACTTGAAATTGAGTTTTGAACCTTTGGTGGCGACTATCCCTCTACAAAAGGTTAAACATCCATAAGAAACCCTAAAACATCACTTTTATGAGAGTTAGATCACCTCTCTCATGACTGGAGTTGTAATCGTGAGAGAGGCTGTGAAAATGTGCTCAGGCTAAGTCCTGATCATAAACCTAAAATGCCACCTTTATAAGAGTTGGATTGCCTCTTTCATGTCCATAGCTAGGAAAATGGCCTGGGGCTAAATTATAGTCAGAGTCATGGTCGTGACACTAGTCGAGAGAGAGGCAGTAAAAATAAGGTCGGGCTAAATCATAACATAGGCTAGGGTCGTAACTTAAGCAGTGATTCAAGCTATCATCAACTCCAAATTCTTCCTTCTCCTAAGAAGGTCACAACCTAGGTCATAGTTATGACCTAGGTTGTGATTTGCACTATTTTGTCTTCTTTCCACTACTCTTTAGTTCTACAGATTGTCCATCTCTTCCCACAATTATAATCAGCAACCAAGGCCTACAAAACATTCATTTCTATCAAATTCTACCTAAGCAATATTAAATCTAAAATTAACACATTTAGGCATAAAAATCATTTAAAATTTACTCAAACCTAGAGTTTAAAGGATCAAAATCAATCTTATATGTATGACTTGAGTACTACTCAGTTTTAATTTATCTAATTCTAATTATTGAATTAAAATTATAATTTTTAATCATCATGAACATATTGCAAATGTAATAGGTCATACATATAAAGTAATCAAAAAGAAAAAATTAAAGTTAAAATTAATTGTAAAGTTTAATAAAATTTATAGATCAAATATAAGATATTTGATTATATTATAATTATAATTAGAGTTTAATTTAATTAGATTTTGAAAGAAACCTTATCTTTTGTTATAAAAAGGAAAAGATAATAAGAAAGTTGACACTCTCATAAATCCCTTTTAAAAAGTTTAGGTTCTCTTCCTATACTTCATAGATATTTTTATAAAGCGACTATTAGAACAACTTGTAATTGATAACATAATTATATAGAAAAACAAGATTTATAAGGTTTTAAAATCATGTTTATCCTTTTTATTTTTATCCTTGTTTTAAATTATTCCATTTAAATTATTTTTATGAAAAATTGTAAACTCTTTTTTACCACATGAATTTTGTCCCAATTGATTATCAAGGAGTATTTACTCCTTTTATTTTGAATTAGGTCTTAAATCTGAATTAAAACTGTTAATTGGGTGACCCTTTTCCTATGTTCCTATTGAAAGTTACTAGACAAGAAGTACTAGGAATATTGGCCCTATTATCATTAATTACAACTTTTTTATTAAGATATATACTCATCATTAAGGAGCTTCAAACTAGAAGCACGAGATATTATTTTTGCATACATAAAAGGAAAAAAATTTGGTCTAGTCTCCATGCTCTTCAATTAGAATTAACTCTTCACAGGGTTTTCTTTTTCCCATTTCTCTCTTTTCTTGCGATTCATATGTTAAGTTTGTGATCAATATATGTTCATAAGTATCAGTTCCACTCAATCCAACTAAATTCGATCATGATGAAAACATAAGAAAATTAGGCAAAATATATATTAAAAAGATAAATCTAAATATTTTAAAGAATAAAACTAAGATGGGAAAATAGATATATTTATTTATATTAAAATTAATTAATCTTTTTATCATTAGTGATAAATGAAGAAAGTATCATTAAACAAAAAATTCTCATTTTGATCTATTTAAATAATTTCGTTCATATATTATATTGATTATTTTTGTTGTTTTTCATAAAGTTGATTTCTTTTTACTTTTTTATCAAATATGGAAGCATTTATATTTATCATATATTAGCATATCTATATATATAATCTTTTTTACTATGAAAATGGATAAAAACTTAAATAATAGCATCTATGCAAATAGATCAAGAAAAATTTACAAGTGATGTAGAGAGGGGTAGGTTAGAAATATCATCTCCTTAAGAACTTATGCATATATATATATAGATATATACAACTTAAGCCTTTTAGTAATTTAATTAAAATATAATTATATTTTCCAGTAAATATTTTCATAGCCAATTCTAATTAAATACCAATTAAGGCCAAAGAAGATCCAGTATCTAATATTAATCCTTATTTATTAAATATTTCATATTTGATATTAAATTTTCTTAAACGTTACAATTAAGCCCAATTTGAATAGATTAACTCTCTTTAACTATTCTTAAGTTTAACCTAATAGTTTACTACATATATTTGCAATAAATATAAATTATAATCCTATTAGGATTAGATCAATTAAAATACTTTTGATTATCTATAATGTTTTAATTGAATAATTTAAATCAATAGATCAAGATTAGTGTTTAGCAATATATCATGACTATCCAAATATTAAGAACATCAAAGTGGTTTTGATTAATCTTTTTATGAATGATTTTTTTTTCATAATTCAATCACTTTGTCATATAATATTTTGATTAGGCATAAAAAATGGAAGTAATGTCTACTTTAATTAAATCCAATTAGACATATCTCCAACATTAATAATGAATTTTTTAATAAAATTTGAAAAATAGTTTCAAAGTTTCATTCTACCTTAGTCAAAAATTTCTAAATGAATAAAAATTGAGGGAAAATGGAGCATTCTCCCTAGTCATTTTAGGATAATTAATCCTGTATTGATCATTTAATTATCCCCATGTAGTTTAGCTGTATCTAATGATTAATGATAAAAAACATTATTATTTATTAATAATTTAAGTTTATGTTATGAAACTTAACCATAGGTACATTTCATGATGAATTCAATGTGGAAAACTTGAAGCTTGAATGCCAAAATTGAAGCTGATAGAAGAACAAGGGATACGACTACATTAAGACCTTAGTTCGGTAGGTTTAATTTTTTTTTTGTAAATTTTACTTACTGTTCAATTGATCTAAGGGTTCAATTTTTTCACTCATGCATTTCATATGTTTATAATGTTTTCACAAAATTTTACAGTAGCACTTAAATCAATGTAGTAATTGAAAAAGGCTTTTAAATTATGCTTTGAAACTTGTTTTAAATTAAGTCTAATGTTGAGAAAACATTTAGAAATGTTTTAGAACATGTTTGTGATGTTTTTTAATCAAAATATATAAGCTTTGATTGTTTAAGATTGTCTTATGTTAATCTTATCACAAATACTAACTTATTTTATGCTATACCGCAAGTGAATAGGTCACACAATTATTGTATAACGGATATCGTCCCTCAAGGATGAGGTTTAGTCCCCACACAATTCAAGTTAAACTTTGTCTAAGGCATAAATCAAATACTAAAAATTGAAAATAAACTAAGATAAAATAACTTAACAACTTAAAGGACAAAGTGCAGGAATTTGTGAAATCAAGATTTAAGACTAGGGATCACCTTTATCGCTATTTTGTAACCGTCCTGTCTTATTGTTTTAATAATGTTTTTCTCAAGATATCCTAATGTTTCAATCACCCTCTCTCAAGGTTTAATCGAATGTCCCTAGTTAAGTAAGATAGAATTAGTCTTATAATCTCTTAATCTATAAAACCTTTCATAAATATCCATTAGTTATGAAGCAACCCTATAAACAAATAGTAAATCAATCAAGATCTCTCTCTAACCAATTAATAACATGATATTTGTAGGTATATTGGGTGTCAACTATAATTATAAAATCTAACAAAAATGTACGAACTCAATCTCTCAATCTATTGTACGGTATATGTAGAAAAAATTTTACAAGCATTCATCCGTTAAATCAATAAAAAGAGCTAAAAAACATAGTTCAAAAAGTAATCCCTAAAAAATGGGTTCAACTACTCATGGTGTTTGTAAATCCCTCGACTAAAATATTATCCTTACAAAAGATATCGAAAGAGAAGAAAAAATAAATATAAGTGAAGATGAACACTCTTCTCTTTGCTCCCATAAGTTGGAAAATCTAAAAATTGAGATGTTCTTGAAGAAGATGGAGGATGATCTTGATTTATCCTTTTATAAACCCTCAAAATATGTGTTTTTTTTTATTTTAGAAAGTCACCCATCATTCTATAATGGCTCCTAGGTTTTCCTACCTTTAAATATTACAGAACAACTTAAAATATCACAAGTTATGTGTCTCTTAAGTGATTCTTAGGACCATCAGCCCACAATTGTGGCCTACCTATTCTTCATGTTTCTCTTCTTTTTCTCCTCCTTTGTTCCCTATTCTTATTCCAATTGAAAAAACATTAAACATATACGCCAATAAGATAAAATTGATGCCCAATATCGTCACTACACACTCAAAGCACATAAACATAAACAATAACTCGAAAAGACATAAATCAAAGTCCTAAACACACAGTTATATCCTAAACATTCAACATTGAGCAATTAATGCTGTAGGAAATAATGTCCTAAAGCACACCTATCATCTTGAAGTGGTTTAATGGATGTAACACTATATTAGGTAGCACAAGCTTTCCATTTTCAATTCAATTTAAAAAATATATCAATTCCAATAGCTAGTTAACTATTTTAAAGGATCTCACATATCCTAAAACCTATTTCCAAATACTTAGTAGCCATCCAAAGAGAAAGAGAGAGTGAGAGAGAAGAAGAAGAAGGAGAAGAAGGAGAAGGAGAAGAAGAAGAAGAAGAAGAAGAAGAAGAAGAAGAAGAAATGTTTAAGATAGTATTTTTAGCTTACAAAGACAGATTCATCAAAGTTTTCAAACTTCAGTGTGCTTATCTCTCTCAATCTAATTCTTATTGCCTCCACTTACAGTTTTGTGCTTCTAAACTCTGATTCTAACACTTGATTATAACATCAAAGGGTTTGAGTCTTGTGTTAAGCTTTCAATTATTGGTCTTATGTAAGATTTATATATTGAAGTTGTGCACAAACTCAAATGCTTCAAGTTTCTTATATACCTTTTGTTTACCATTCTTTTTATACATTCCAGACCAATTTATGAGCTTTAAATTTATTTTTCCATGATTCGTTAAGGTATTAGGAGTGTTTTAAATCAATATTTAACATTTAAGTATGCTTTTAGATTGAGTTTTAATTTTTATAAGAAAATATACTTAAACATGTCAATTGTTTGGATTGTTTCTTATTCAATCAAGTTTCTCAATTTCTTAATTGATTTTTTCAATTAATTAAGTGTTCTATATTTTTTGGGTTTTAAGATGTGCTTGAATGTTTTTCTTGGTTTGATTGTACTTCTACTTGATTATTTTTCCTCAAAAAATTAAAAATACTAAGCTTTCTAAATTTCTAGATTTTCTATTTTCTATATATCTTCATATTTAGTGCTTGCTTTAAATATGATTTTGAGTTATTAGATCATAATACTTAGTTTTATTAAGGTTTAAATAGGATCATTATGCATTCATTTGATTTTTTCACACTAAAGAGCCTTTATTTTAATTGATCATTAGGTGAAACACCTCTTTTAGTGCATATTGTTACTTGTAATGTATTAGAGAATTATTTGGTTGCTTATTTTTGTAAAGGCTTCTCTTTTACATATAAATATTTTTCAAAGGATTACTCTTCACCTTTAACAATAAGATTGTGTCTTGTAAAAATTACTCTTCACCTTTAACAAGACAATTGCATCTTTTAAAGGTTACTTTTCACTCTAGAAGAAGATTATATTTACTTTTGATTAGTTACTTAAACATCCAACAAGTAGTTAGAGAGGATGTAGTTTTTTTTTTGGGTACGTGAACCTCTATAAATCTTAATGTCTTTCTCTACCCTTTACTCTTTACTTATTGCTTCTAGTGTGGTTTAATTATTACTTTCATAGTTATTTATTTAGAATCTACATTTGCATCTCAATTAGGTTGAATATTGGTTCATTGATTGCATTTAGATTGTAGGTGGCTAATTTAAATAGCTTAGCAAATTTCAATCACTGAATTTACCCCCTGAATACCTTTTAGGGCTTATAATTGGTATTATAACCTAAGTCTTATACTTCCATTAATTTTTAACAAAATTGTAAGTAAACATCTATCTGGTACATTTACTAGGTTCATCTGGTAACGAGGGTCAAAATGCTAGTAACGCATCATTTTTCTATAGAAATGATTACTTGTATTGGAAAACTAGGATGAAGTTTTTCCTTCAAACCAAAAATGTTAAATTTTAGGATATAGTGAGTGAAGGACCATACATTTTCATTAAGATAGAAAGTGGTCAAAAAGATTTTAAGGTGAAGGAAGAGTGGAATGCAGAAAATGAAAGTCTAGTTTCACTAAATAGTAAAACTATTTATATTTTGTTTTATACATTAATTAAAAATGAATTCAATAGAGTGTCCATATGTGAAATAGGTTGAGAAATTTGGCATACATTAGAAGTTATTCATGAAGGTACCAACCAAGTGAAAGAGAGTAAGATGTCCATCATCACTCATCAATATGAGTTATTTTCCATGCATCATAACAAAAGCATTTTTAACATTTATACTAGATTCATTGATATCATACATGCATTAAAGGGTTTAGGAAAAACACATTCAATTGCTAAACTTATTAGAATGAGAATGGGATGCAAAGGTAACCTTCATTCAAGAAGTAGAAGACCTTAACATTTTAACATCAAAATAATAGATAGATTCATTACTTACACATAAGATGACGATGAAGGAGTCTAAAGTAAAAAAGGAGGAAGATTTATAAAGAAGAAAGAACTTGGCATTCAAATCCAAAAAATAGGAATATATTGAATAAGAAATATGTTCAGAAGATAGTGAGATTAACTTGGCTCCTCTCATTAAAAATTTCAAGAAATTTTTGAAGAAGAAGGAATGCTCCAAGGTAAGAGAGCAAGGTAAGAATGATTACGAGAGAAAATCTACTAATGTTATTTGTTTTTAATGTAGAACATTGGGCCATTTAAAGAGCCATTTCCCACTTCTAAAGGAGAATGAGAAGGATGAAAGAACTGGTAAGAAAGAAGGAAGGGAGAAGAAGGAAAAGAAGGTAAACAAAGCCTTAAAGGCCTTGTGGGAGACCGAAAGTGAAGAGGAGAGTTGCAAATGCAAAAATAAAAGGGCCAAGTTTTTGTCTTATAGCCTTAGAAGATAAGATAACATATTCATTCCAATCTAATGATGATAAGAGTAATAAGTTAATAGTATGATTGAAATATGATGAGCTTGTTAAGTATTTAAAACATGCTACCTTGAGAAGGAGAAAAGTATCTTCCAGATATAAGGATTTTTTAAAGTTAGTTGATGAACTTAAGCTAGAAAATGAGAAAATATTGAATGATATACATGCTTTAGAATATAGGAGTGTGGATTTTGATAATGATATGAAGAAGATGATGAATAAAAATGATTCCTTACATAATAAGGTAAACTTTCTTAAAGAATTATTAGAAAAGTTTGATAAGGGGAAAGAAAAATTAGATAACATGTTAGGAGTTCAAAAGACATGCAATGATAGGTGTGGCTTAGGCTTTACTTAAGGGAGTGGAATATGTTGCGTTGGTTAGGTGATTAAAAATGGGTGTTCTTTAAACCGATTTTACTTTGAAAACCAAAATGAGATTAATTAAAAAC
>JAOXYD010077021.1:0-26097 GCA_028565735.1 Pinacopodium congolense
CTATTATGAATTATACCTTATTATTTTACATGTATTGTTATAAGAATACATTTTAAATTTATTAATATTATTTTTACATAATAATAATTAAATACTTTAAGAATATTTATAAATACTATGTAAAAATATTCATTTATGAGATGAATATATATTAAAATTTTCAAAATATATTTTTAATATAACTTTTTTTTTACATTTTTTAGTTAAGTGACTAAGATTTAAAATTTTTTTTCAATTGAGTGATTAACATTTAAAAAATTAACTAGAAGAGGTAAAAAAGTTAGAGTAGATTGGGTCGGATCAGCGTTATTGGGCCGAATTGAGTCGGGTTAGGTCAATGACTAATAGCGTTAAGTTTTTTCACTCAACTAGTTAATTTTTCTAATGTTAATCACTCAATTAAAATTTTTGAAAACTTGATCACTTAATCGAAAAAATCTCAAAAACTTGATCACTTAATTGACTGTTATCCCTTTTTCAATAAGTCTGTAAAAGGCTCAGAGCTTAAGATTTATTGTATATTAAGAATGTCTAAGTTGCTCTACTAAAGTCATTAACGATAATAAGAACATAATGACCCCGCTGAAATAGACTTTTGACTATAAGGACCCCAAATATATAAATGAATTAGCTCAAAATTTTGAATTGATTGAGTGGAGCTAGATAGAAAAGGTAAACGATATTGTTTAGCAAGTGGATAGATTTCACAAACTGAACTATCAACCGTCATTTTATTCATGATCAAAGGAATATACTTCAATAGATGAACAAAAAAAGTCCTAAACATTGATGTCAAGTATGAACATCATAAACAATATTAATATGTACAGAAAAAGAAAAAGGAAAAGAATAATGAGAAGACAACAATGGAAATTGTATAATAGTATGGTCAGAAAAAGAATCTCTATTTAGAATATGCAATTTTCCCATTAGTTTACCAATTCTCAAAACCTCTTTAGTCTTCTAGTCCTGCAAAGTGCAGTAGGAAGGGAAAAATTCACATGTAACCCTAGCAATAGTACACAACTTATTAATAGAAAGTAAGATGAATTTAAAACTAGGAATGTGAAGAACATTAGTAAGAATCATATTGTTCCGAAGTTTAACATCACTACATGATGTACAAACTTAACAGAACCATCCGGCAAATATAAAGGTATATTACTAATAGGTTTTAAAGGTTTGATCAAAAGAGACAAATTAGCATACATATGAGTTGATGCACTTGTGTTAACTATCCATGAATCATATCCTACTAAATCAAAGCAAGACAAAGTATGGTTAATAGGATTACCTGCAAACTCATCCAAGCAAGCAAAGTTGACCTTCATTGAATCTAAAAGGATCGATCCTTTCATTAGCTTCAGGACCTTTACTCTCACCAATTCATAAATCATTGTAGTGTGATCCTTCTGATCATCCACCTTGGATTTAACAACATTAGCCACCAAACTTTTATTTGCATATGCATCTTTCTTCTTCTATTCAGACAAAGTCTTATACTAGTCTCGAAAGCCATGGAGTTTAAATCAATTATCCCTGACATGCTCATTTTTGTCACAAAAATCATAGCGTAGAAACTTCATATCAACCACTCCCTTTTTCTTGTTTCTAGATTTACCATAATTATCTTTCTTAGAATCTATGGCTCTAACCAAGTGAGCACTATGTTCAGTAGAATTTGTTAATCCAATTTGCATCTCTTTCTGTTCCTCTACCCTAAATATCATAGAATAAGCATGATTCATAATAGGTAAAGGTTCCATGACTAGGATTTGATTTCGAATATGATTATATCCCTAATTGAGACCCATAAAAAATTGCATAAGTTGATTCAACAATGTTAAATCAGCATTAATTTTGGAAGAGCCACAAGTACAACTAGGAATCGGCTTTAAGCATAATAGTTCATCCTATAGACGCTTAAGCCTAGTAAAATAAGCAACTACCGACTAATTTCCCCGAGAAATTGAAGCTATTTCTCTCTGTAATTGATAAAGAAGAGGTCCATTACACTCTCTAAATCTCTCCTCAAGATCCCTCCACAACTCTTTAGTAGAGTTAGAGTAAATAAAAACTTTAACAATATCCTTCGATATGAAGTTCAATAACCATGACATAACCATACAATCTACTCATACCCAATGATCATAGTGACTAGCAGTCGAGTTGGGTTTCACATATCGTCCATCAATAAACCCTAACTTGACCTTCGCGTCAAATGCTATCTTAATTGATGGACTTCAAGACAGAAAGTTGTTACTAGATAAAGGCGTAGTGACTAGCACCATACCTAGATGATCGGATATTTGCAATAACAAAACATCTCCATTAAAGTTTGCTCGGATACTAAAACAACTCTCTTTAAACGACTCACTCGCCATTTTGCAATAAATCACCGAAAATAAGACCAATCTCTCACCGATCTTCAAAATTCCCAAAGAAATTCTATGGATTTCAACTCCAATCGATCCTGAATGACGTAGATGACAGTCTGAATCCTTAACTCTAATATCATGTTAATAGACCTAACTTACTCTAAAAAATGTTCTCACGAGTGTAAAGTTTGTACCTTCGTATAAAAGGTTCTTTACCCTCAACCTTTTAGAAGTGAGGCTTCAAAAAACTTCTATTCACAAATTTTAAATTAGTTATTAAAATATATTAACAAAAGTAATATTTGTTTTATTAGATCTAAAAATTCTCAGCTATAAATTATCAAATCCCTCAATATTTGAAATATCACTATTACCTGTGATAGCATAATGTATGGCCTGTTTTTGTTCGTTATATCCTAACGGAGAACCTACTTGATAAGCCGGGTTGCTTGATGCGTTATCATGTTTTGTCACTAATCAATAATTGAGAAAATGTTATGATGTGTCTTTTCGTATTTTTCTTTTTTTAAAGGAATACGGACTGATGAGGCCGACCTTGACCTAAAAGATTATTATTTTCTATGCATAGCACCACAAGTTAATTGACCCAGAGACCTTTATGCTCACATGAGAGGCTCAAAAACAAGGGGATGAGGTGGCCTCGTTAGAAATTTTGGCATCCGCTAACTCTGGGAAGATTACTTTGACAGGATGACAATGGCAGTTACAATGTCCCACACGCAATTCTACTGTACAGGGATGACTGACAAGCATAATGACCCACACACATTTCTAACAATCCTCTAGCTCCGATATTAAGAACAAAAAGGAATAACTTGATTTCCTCAACTAGTAAACTAATTACATAACATAAAAATTTTAATGAATGATTTGTAGTTGATGTCAGATCGCCATGCTAGCGAACAGAACTAAAGATTCCTATCGTCATCCAACAGTGAGCAAACTTGGATGGGAGCCCTACAGTAAATCTCTAGAGTTCTGTCTCTCGATCGACGAAGCGCCAGCCGTAGTGTCCTGAAATCGACGATTTCCGGCTGAGATTTGGATTCCCTCTTGTTCCCTCTTGTCTTGGTCGTTGGTTTGGTGAGCTCCTAGAAGGTTCCATCGTTATTAGCAAATTTAGGGCAAAGGTCTTGGCCTGTTGGTAAAGTGGTTTGGTTTAACTGATACCAAACATACGTTTTGATTTTCATACTTTAATCTTAGGTATAGATACGAATTTTGAACAAAGCACCTCCCAAGCGAAATGCCTTGGAGAATGCAGTTATCCTTAAATCAACGTGATTTGGACGACCGAAAATTGAGCAGTATCTGCCCAACCCATAAAAGCACAAAAATTAAGTGGAACTCGTCTCCAGACAAAAAATATGATTATAAATCTATACCAGTAATTAAAAACCAACTAGCAGATGGAATATATACTTCCACGGCTTACTGTTGAGACTAGACCTGTCACTGACTTGCACTCTGCACATGATTTTCCAAGTACAAAGTTGCACTTTTTATAGACTTGGATTCAATTAATCAGCATTTAAGAAAGGGTAAAATTGTATATTTCTTATTTTATGGGAATTTGCAATGTTTAAGTAATTATTTTTTTTTTCAAATCCATTGTTTGAAATTTCATAATTAAAGTATTTCTTATATTCCATATTTCAAATTCTCACTTAAATAATGGTTTAATCATATAATATTACCTTTTTTTTTCACCGGTTGCATCAAGTTGATAATCAATTAAAGTTAAATTTATCATAATATTAATAAGCATGTAATAAATAAAATTTATTTCTATTTCGAAAATTATTTCGTTTGCTATGTGAATGATATCTAGTACATCGAAAATTTCCTTAATATTTGTATTTAAAATCTAGTTTTGATTAATAATTAATAATTATTCTTAACCTTTATCAATAGGTCTTATTTGGTATCAATTTTATTTTTAATTTAAACATAGTTTATACATTTATAAAAAAAAATATAAATAAGAAAATTTTATTTCTTTTTGTTTAATAAAAAATTTTATAAATAAAATTTTTACATTAAATAATAAATATAATCTATTAATTAATATGTATTTTAATATATATGAGGATATTCAGGTTTAATAATTTAAATTTATTTTATATCTAATTTTTATTACTAAATTTATTTCTACTATAAAATTTAATTAAATAAAAATTTTAATTTTTATTATAAATTTTAAAAAAATAAATAAAAAGAAAAAAACAAAAAACCACATAAAAATAAAATAATACCAACCACTCGAGGACTTATCCTTTGCCTTCGCTTCGAGTCAACAAAGTTGGCTGCGGCGGGACCAGGAAGCCGTAATCTATCGCCCATTCTGTAGCGCACACACGCACGCTTGATCGCCCTGCTTTTGACCTTGGATGAATAGTCTGAATCGCCAGCACAACACGCTCTTGTGATCATTTTCTGGAAAAACGATGGATTTTAGTTGACCTTAGAATTGATTGCCAACTATCATATCTTTGAACCTACATATTTCCCAACTCGTTTGTTTCCCTTTGCAGCCAAACTGGTGTGATCTTTTGGCCAGTAGGCTTCATGGAGACTAATTTTAACAAGGTGTTTCAATGTTACTTCTTTATTGTCTTCCAGTGGTACCTTTTCTTTTTGATAGTTCTTGTCACTAATGGTAACACTTTGTTGAATAGGTGGATCCGATCAATGCTAAACAGAGAATCGAAGTTCATCTTGATCAAGGAACTTTATTTTGGAATGTGGTAATCGAGCACGACTGGAATCATTTTATTAAAGAATTAATCTATCATATCTGTTTGAATGTGCGTTTATTCTGTCCACTTCAGAATAAACAAATTATTGCATACTTTGACGATTTTGTTTTGGAAAAAGACATTTCATTCATAATTTTCTTCACATACTAGTCAAAAGGCAATTTCCAAAAAAAAAAGGCACTTTTATGAGGACGAAATTAATTTCTAAAGGTCAGAAGACTAGTATTAAAGACAAAATGCAGAAAGGACAGACAGATCAAGTCCAGGAACTCACCATTTCGTCTTCTAGATGTCACACCATATTCCATAAGCACGAAAAGTCCAAGTCAAACGTTTCACACAAGCGGGAACCTACGTGGCTTTTCCAAAACAAACTTTATCCTTTTTGCTGAAAAGTTTTTTAAGGCATGTTTAACTAGTTGTAATTTTTTGTTATTATTTTTATATTTTTATATTAAAATTTATGAATTTTTTAGTTTTTTTATAATTTTTATACTGATTTTTTCAGTTTTTATATTATATTAATATGTTATTTTTATTAATTTTTATGTTATTTTTTTTCAATTTTTATATTTTAAAAATTAAAAATTAAAAATTAAAAATTAAAAATTAAAAATTAAATCCCGACTAAATAAAAATTTAAGTTTCCGTTGTTTATGTTCATAAGTTGAAATTGCTGATTGCTCCAATAGCTACCTAGTAGGACGACGTGTGGAAACTTTTCCTTCACATAATTGTGTGCTATACTCGTCTTGCATCCAGTTTGGTCCCCAGTTGACACTTGCCACCTTTCATATGGACATTAATATCTTACCTATATCCATAGCATAAGGAAAGGATTGGTCATGGAAATTTAATATTGTAAATGCCCCTTACGACCAATTTATACGTTTGTATATGTGTAAGAAGAAAATTTTAATCCTTCAAGCTCATATTAAGCTAATTTGTGAGAGCCAATAACATCAATCCATAGAGAAATATATAAGCCGTCTTCTAGTTCTTCAATTAAAAACAAAGACACCTTTTTCAAAAACATATTTTATTTGTCTTTCTTGTTTTTCATTTGAGATCCTAGCAATATAACCTACATGATCCTAACAAATTGGTATCAAAATCAAAGTTATGTTGATTTATTTTTGTTTGCCTGACTATAATATTTGATATTGAGAAATTTAATGGCAACACTATTTATGGATTATGGAAAATCAAGATGTATGCCATTTTGATTTAACAAGGATTATACAAAGCTCTGTTTGAGAAGCAAGAGTATGCCTGACTCTTGGACATCAACGCAAAAAGAAGAAAGGCATCTTTCTCGAACACACACACACACACACACACACACACACACACACACATACATGCACACACACAAACATATATATTTGTCTTGTTCGTCATGTGAAAATATTACCAATATAATCTATATGATCCTAACAAATTGGTATTGATCATTTAGTTATATCTATCTAATTAGATATTGCAAGAAGTTGTGTACTAGAATCCTACCAAGGGATTATTGGTGAAATTTCAATCTCTTTACAATATAAATCTTTGACTAATAAACTTTATCAAAAGCTTTGTCTCTACATGTTTCAGATGGATTAAGATACACAAATTAAAATCATCTTGATGAAATTACCTAAATCATTTTGGATATGAAAATTATAGATATAGAAAATGGTGGTGAAGATTAAACTCTTAGGTTGTTGTGCCTCCTTAACTTTTTCAAATACAAAATTCTAGGGAAAATTTACTCTACAATAAATAAAGTTTATCAATAACAAATATAAATATACTTCATTATCTAATAATTTGTTTGATAAAGAGTTAACAGGTAGTAAAATTGATAACCAAGCAAATTGTTTGGTTATTTAAGGAATGAAAAAGAAACAGGATTCTAGCAGTAGTAAGATGAGATTTAAGTTAAGATCTATACATAAATATTTGACATAATGATGGTACGTGAGTCTACCTAATTTTTAAATAAAATTTAACCAAAAAACACACTAACTAAAACTAAACACATGAAGAAAGCAAATGTATCTACCACTAATGTAATATAGTTTTAGTGAATCTAGGTGTCATTATACGATGACTTTTTTTATCAATGGATTCCTATCTAGTTAGCTTACTTATCAAAAGAATGAACTGATTGAATGATTGAAAAGGAAAACAACTAAATAGTTAAAATAAACACATAAGGCAACTTGTAAGGATTAACAATCAAAGATGATGCTAAGATTCAGGTAATTATTCCCTCTAAGATTCATTATATTCTTATCTCAAGTTGAATTCTAGATTTATTAGATTATAGGCTCCTTAAGGTAAATTGTACTCTCTCTAAAGTTATGTAACCTTATTCAATTAAAAAAATTAGGTGAGAGTTCTTTCTATTCCAATTTAATGATTAAATGCATTACTTGGTTCTATGGAATTTATTGTTTAAACTAAACTCACACCTAACCTGGATATTTTATGTAAGCCTATCTCTAACTCCTCATGCAAGATATTTTGTTAATAAAATAATTTAATGCATACAATCTATCCTTAATCCTATCATATACAAATCAAAGTTTTGAAAATAAGGTTTACGTTTGCATAATAATTGAATTCAAAGTCATAAATGTTCATTAATAAACCTAATTCAAAATCTGGAACTCAAGAGTTAATCCAAAAATAACAACAAATACTATACATCTTAGAGTTTGCAAAAACCCAAATCCTAAGAGAAACTTAGTTTTTACACGTTGTATTAATCATACAAATAAGCATAGAAAAATAAGGAATTAGAAAAGCTCATGTTGAGATTGTTTTGAATCATTTAATTCTTGATGTATGAATTCTAGCCCTTAATCTTCAATTTAATGTGTTTGGATTAGTTGTTCTCATTCAAAATTACATGAAAACATTTAGAAGTGGCTTGGGACTTGTCTCCTATAGAGAGGTGGCTATATTTTGGCTTTTAAGACCTAAAAATCATAAAATTAAGTCAAGAGGGCGTAGCTAATGGAATTTCCTATGGACTGGGCCATGCCCGTGGCTTAGATTATTGGTTTTTCTATCCAATGGCCATGATTTTTACCATGGCCATGGCTCAGGCTATGGATTTTGCTATCCAATGACCATAACCTGGGCTATGGTCGTGGTTCATGCCATGGCCTTTTACTAGAAATTCTAGCTTTTGCCACTCTTTAATCTTTTTATCATATCTTCTTCTTCGTTTGTCCTTTTATAGTGAAATTTGGTATGGAGCTTTCTTACTTGATGTAATTGGACTCCACACTCCACATTATTTAGAAACTCAAAACTGCCTTAAATTGTTCTTTAAAATCCTATGAAATGTGATAAAGCATGAAAATCAAGTGAGTAACATCTCATTCAAGGATTTTAACTAGAATTGCATGAAAATCACATGAAATTACATCAAAAACTTCTCTTAACAAGTACTAAATCAATCCTAAAATATGTATGCTTTAAGCTATCAAATACCCCCACACTTAAGTTGTTGCTTGTCATAAATTAATGGCCAAACATCTATTTAAACAAAATTAATTAAGAGTCAAGAGTTAATCGAGCACAAACAAATTTCAATCAATGCTTTTGATTTAACTTGTAAGTCATAATCCCGTCATGAAAAAAAGTTGGTTAAAACACATAACATATTGTTAGTAATTAGGTAACTTTAAATGCACAATATCAAACATCTATAAGGCTTCATATAGATCATCATGTGAACCTTTTCAAGGAAATCATCACTAATGCAAAGTATAACTCATTCGTTTAATTTTTGAGCAATTTTTAAGGTTTCACCTTACCTTTTGATGCGAGGGAAGATATTTGTTCATGAATTTCCCCTGATTACTTAACTTAGTTATCGTTTTTAGTTTATTTGCAATGTCACCTAGCCTTTTGATGTGAAGGTGAACATTTGTCATAAATATTACTAGTTACTCAGCTAGCTCACAATTGCAAATAACTACTAGCTTCACTCATATACTTCAACTTTTTTATCGATATAAGCCAATAGAGTAAATATTTGCTCATTTAACTTAAACATACTTATACCTTTTTTCCACTAAAAACATATCCTATTCCAAATTCCCATAATAATCTATATATAACCAAATTTGAAATTTAACATTAAACATTAAAGGTTCTTAACATCATAAGTAGTTAACACAAAACAAAAGAAGAAAATAAAAATTTTTGGGTTAAAATAAATCAAGACCTTCTCAATATTCATTTTATAAAAAATATCGATGAAATTAAAATAATCTAATCAACAATCAACTCTCAATATCAATCATTCATCATAGATATTGAAATCATTACTCTTGGACTCATAACAACCTAAGTATGGTAAATAAAAGATAAAACCTAGCAGATTTAACTTAACTCACCCTCTTAGACCAAATTGTCCTTAACTTAGAGGACTAAAAAGAAATAAAGTGCATAAAAGTAAGAAGGAGAAAGTAGAACAAAAGTAGAAATAAAGTTCATAAAACAAAACATAATTGAAAACAAGAACATAAAGGAAGAAAATATAAGTCCTAAAACTAAATTAACTGTGATGAACTAAAATAAAAAAGAAAAATAAAAACAAATTGAGCTGCCTGGAGCTCACGACTCGAGTCAATCTACAGCTAGTAATGATAGTGGTGGAGGGTAAAACTGCATAGGCTATTGCTACCATTCATATTACTGCTCCCATCTCTTATGCTAAAGCTTCCTACCCTTTTCCCATCGTGTTTATTGCTATTGTCGAAATTCCACCTGTCAGGAGTCATTCATCACTTGGTAGGTTTGAACCTCCATGCATAGTTTCTATATCTTAGTTCAAATATGATCAAACTGGGTAGCCATTGATGGTTTATTTGTTTTAAAGTGTCTAGCCTCTTCCTCATTATCCTCCTCGTTGCTACCTTACAATTCCTCATTGGTGTCAGGCTCTTAGGTGGTTGGCTGAGATTGTTTAAGTTGCAGTCGCCCATAAGACTTGATGGCTACCACCATTCTTATCTATGTACTGGTGTCTAAAGGCTTCATTTTTATCATCCTTCCTATGTCCAAGTTGCTTAAGTAGTGCCCCAACTTGATGACAAGTCTAATGATATAGGATGAGCCACCGAACCATCCTTTAGGCCTCTTACTTCGAGTATTAAACTGTATGGCCACAACATCCACAATGTTGGAGGTGCATCTATGATGCATACACTATAACGTTCTTTTTTTCCCCCCCTTCTGAGAAGCTATAACTATTAAAGGAAACTGCAAGAGTAAAGAATGAATAAATGAGACCACACATAATAAGTATATAATGGGTCTTGATATGTGACAAGCATCAAACTCAATGGAGTAAGCATCAAATTTAAATAATAAGAATGATTTGGAGGCCCAAAAAGCAATCCATTCAATCTCTTATAATATAGGATATGATAATTCAATGGAGTATAATGGAGAGCATAACGACCCATTGACAAATTCTAAATCATTCTTAAATCAATCAACACCAATGACTTCCATTCAAAGCTTTTAATATTCAAAACTTAAGTAACATCCTCCAAAGTGCAGTCAATAACGAACTTATATGATTTTAGACATCCAATGATGTGTCTAAACTACTAATAATAAACAAAGCAACATACCTATTCAATTAAGATGGAAACACAAAATCATGTGAAATGGGTATGTAAAATTCATCATCCATGAAACCCATATGTAAAATTACATAATTCAATACAATAATGCATGGGTAATATGAAAATAAAGGTTATTCCATGAATAATTATATCTAGCCTACCTAATTGTAGAACAAATTTGACCAATCATATTATCTATACTCTTAAAAATGAACAAACTCTAACTCAAGCATTAAACCTTAACTTTCAAGCGAAATGAGAAGGGGAAGAAGCACATCTTATGGGAATGATGCAAATCTAACAAGTTGATGCACAAAAATAGGCTTGAGAGGGATGTTTTGATGTTAGGAAGGTGAGTTGAAAGGGTTTTTACAGTTTAGAGGAAGAATGGAATGAAAAAGAGTGGAGTTGGGATGGATGGGTATTTTTAGGCCACGATCGTGGCTCAACCATGGGTTCTACTGCCTAATCACCACAGTATAGGCCAAGAGCGTAGCCTAGGTCATGAGTTTTTTTTTTGTTTCTTAACCACTAAATAATATTAAAACTACCCTAAAGTACTAAAAGAGAATGCTATAACAATAACTAAAAATTAAGTAAAAAATTGAATAAAAAAAGGTAAGAATGCAATGTAAAAGCTTAAAGAAATTAATTAACAAAGAAGCATATAAAAGCAAATAAAAATAAACAAATGATTAAAATTAAAGACTGAGTTGCCTCCTATGAAGAGCTCATTTAACGTCATAAGCTTGGCGAGCCTTATTTGTCAATTATTCTTATGATCTTTTTTCGAATCCTCATCTTCTTCTTGATTAAGGAGCTTTTTATTACCCTTATGTTGGCTCATCTCCATTCATCTAGCTTATTCAAGTCAACATTCGATGATGCCAAATTTCCACATTGGTTGAGGCCTGGCATCATGAGCAAGTCAAACTCCAAGGACACACAAGTTGTTTTTTCCTTGAAGTTACTCGGAGTTCTATCTAGTACCTTATCAAAATAGGTATATGATGTTTCATTCGAAAGAGGTACAATAGTTTCAAAGTTGAGGAAAATGATTAATTCATCCTCAATCCTAAGGGTTTCATAACAACAATTAGTGCTTTTGAGATAGCAAAAAAAG
This sequence comes from Pinacopodium congolense, assembly GCA_028565735.1. Taxonomy (NCBI): domain Eukaryota; kingdom Viridiplantae; phylum Streptophyta; class Magnoliopsida; order Malpighiales; family Erythroxylaceae; genus Pinacopodium; species Pinacopodium congolense. Next base: position 11,924 of record JAOXYD010077021.1, read on the forward strand.
GTCTACCTAGAATCAAAGGGGTTCATCTTCGTTCTTAAGATCTAAGATCAAAGAATCAATACGGAATACAAACTTATCAACTTGTATGAGCACATCTTCAACAATTTCATTAGGATACTTTACTAATGTATTTGCTAATTGTATGTGCATCCTAGTAGGTTTTGTTATTGTTAACCCTAATTCACAAAATATCTTATTAGACATGATATTTATATTAGCCCCTAAATTAGCAAAAACATCATGTAAATATAAACTATCAATAATACAAGGAATTAAGAAAATCCCTAGGTCCTTTAGCTTTGGTGGTAGCTCGTCAATGAAAACAACTGCACATTCATCATTCCTTACTGACTCAAAATGCTTTCTCTCCATCTTGTTCTTAAACACACTGCATCTAACTACTACATCCTTAGGTCCCTATATAACATATTTAACTAAAAGGGTGTTAGCTTGTGTTTTCTTAATATAGTTTAGATACATACTTGTACACTCCCTTGGTTGATTGATGATGGATTTGTCGTGGTCCATTCTTGATGGCTTATTTTCTACATCATTGGCGTCTTTACTCGACCCTCTACTACTCATATACTAGCCTTCCAGCTTCCTTTCCAATACTCGAGAGCTTTGCATATGCTTGCTCCTTTAGATTCATTTCAATATTACTTAGTAATGCACTTAGAGATCTCTCTGAAATACTCCTTGCAAGTTGTTTTACTTGGTTCTCTAGATTCTTTATAAAGGCTTCAATATTATGGAATCAAGCATCCGTGATGGTGATGTATTTAGCAAGGATCTCCTCTAGGCTAGGTGAATTATTAGCTTAATGTTGTAGTTAGAAGCCAAAGGATGACTCTAATCTTGCTGGCCTTAAGCTCTTTACGAGAAATTGGGGTGGTTTTGCCATCCTGAATTGTAGGTATTGTTGTAGGGATTATTTTGGTGATTGCCTTTATAATCCACGTGTTTAGGTGGTTCCCCAACTTTGGATGACTGACACTCATGATTCGGGTGGCTGCCTCTATAGAAATCACAAGCTATTACCTGGGTAAAGGTAGATGCTACTATCATATTCTCCAATTTCTTTGTGAGGGCTTCTACCTTCTCCTCCAAAGAAGCCACAACATCTACGTTGTGTGCACCTCCACTTGGTTTTGCTCTTTGCGTTATATTCCCCTCCTAGTAGCTAATCATGGCTACATTCTTTATTAGCTTTTGCAATTTCTTAGCGGTCTTGAGATTGATAGTGCCACCAGATGATGCATTGATTAATTGATTTGTGGAGAAGTTCAAACCTTCATGGAAGGTTTGCATTAGAATACCCAAGTTGAAGCCATGATGTAGGAACCTTATAAGCATGTCTTTTCAATGCTCCCAAGCTTCATGTAAGTTTTCCTACTCTTTGCTAAAAAGAAACAATTTCATTACGTAATTTACCAAGTCTTAAGGGAGGAAAATATCTAGTCAAGAACTTTTCAACTATCTAGTTCCACAAAGTGATAGATCCAGACAGATTTGATTTTAGCCATGATATTGTACAACTTCGCAATGTAAAAGTAAACCACCAAAACCTTATAACCTCTTCAATAGACTATTGAGATTGAAGGTATCACAAATTTCTATAAAGTTAGTGATATGGACATTTGAATCTTCATTAATAGCCTATTAAAGAGCTCGTAATTTCATAGCATTTAAATCATCTGCAATTTGATTTCAAAACTTGCACTCTCTGCTTTTGCCCTTTATATACCCGATTCTATACATTATAAAGAGGGTCGTGAAAGATCACCTATTGTGAGCTGCAACTTTGTCCGCAAATCTAGCTCCATGTTATCAAATTAAAGTTATAAAATTTATAACTTGGTCCTACCTTCATACTTCTCCTCTTTTATCTCTCTTTTGATATGTGTTCAACTTAAGGATTTGGCTCTACTAGTTCAACAGGATGTCTCCTAGTCATACATTAAAGTACCTAACCTGTAAATCAATAGGACAAAAAATAGATTAAGTAAATGTAAAGCTAGTAAAAGGAAAACTAAGTTGCAAAATATTAAAAATTGTGAAAAATTAAAAAAAACCAAAACAAAAGAATTAAAGCTATTCTAATTAAGAATATGAAAACACTTATAATGATGTAGTCCTTAGAAATAATGCCAAAAATTTAATGGTGTATAAGTTTTTCTAAGTTTTAAAAAACATTTAACCAAGAAACACTCTAACTAAATCACAACTCATGATGAAGGCAAGTGTACCTATCATTAATATAATATAGTTTTGACGAATCTAGGTATCGATCCACGAAGATTGCTATTATCAATAGATTCCTATCTATATTAGCTAAGTTATCAAAATGATGAATTGATTGCATGATTGGAAAAAGAAAATACCTAAATAGTTAAAATAAATTCCTAAAAAAACTTGCAAGGATTAATAATCAAAGCCTAAGCTAGGATTTAGGTAATTCCTCCCTTTAGGATGCATTTGCATTCATTATATTCTTATCTTAACCCAAATTCTAGATTTGTTAGACTATAGAGTCCCTAATATAAATTACACTTTCTCTCGAGTTATGCAGTCCTATTCAATTCAATAAATTAGGTGATTTAGGCCTATCTCTAGGTCCCTATGCAAGATATTTTGTTAATGAAATGATTAAATGCATACAATCAAACTCTCAATTCAATTATACACAAATGAAAGCTTTGAAAACAAGGTTTACGTTTACATAACAATTGAATTTAAAGTCATAAATATTCATTAACAAACCTAATTCAAAATTGGGAATCTAAGAATAATAATAAATACTACATTCTAGAGCCTATAAAAACCCAATTCCTAAAAGAGACTTAGTTGTTACACATTATATTAATAATAAAAATAAGATATAAAAGAAGGAATTAAAAAGCTCATGTTGAGATTATTTTGAATTGTTGATGCTTGATGTATGAATTCTAGCCCTTGATCTTTAATTTAATGTGTTTGGATATGTTTTTCTCCTTCAAAACTGTATTAAAACCTTTGGAAGTGGTTTGGGACTTATCTCTTACGTAGTGGTGGCTCCATTGTGGCTTGTTGAGGCCTTGAAGGCCTAAAAATCACAAAATTAGATCAAAAGGGCATGGATAACGAAATTTCCCATGCTCATGGCTCAGGTAGTGGGTTTTGCTATCCAATGTCCACAGCCTAGGCCATGGTCTTCTATTGGAAATTCCAAGTTCAATCACTCTTTGGATTTTTCGCCATATCTTCTTCTCTTCTTGTCCTTTTGTCATGAAATTTGGAATAGAGCTTCCTCACTTAATATGCTTGACCCCAAATTAACTCCACACTATTTTTAATCTTAAAAGTACCTCAAATGATTCTTCAAATTCTTATGAAATGTGAAAAAGTAAGAAAATCGAGTGAGTAACATCCCATTCAAGGATTTTAACTAGAATTACATGAAAATTACATAAAATTGCATATAAATCAATGCTTTAAATATACTATCACATAAAATGTACTATCACATAGCTATTGTCATGAAAAGAGGCATATTAAGGTTGATTGTTATAAGTTGAAAATAAACATTGAAAAAAATAAAATGAGAAAAAATACACCAAATTTAGCATTGTAGAAGATGATTTTAGTGATGATCTTCTTTTGGTCACTAATAATGATAAGAGCATATTTAAAGTTTAATGGATTATAGATTCTAACTGATCTTTACCATACATGTCTTAATAATAATTTTTTTTATATTTATAAATATGTTCGAAGTGGAGTCAATTTAGGGGGCAGTAGTACTTCTTGTAAATTTGTTATCATAGGAACAATCAAAATTAAGATGCATAATAACATCATTTGAGCATCAATGAATGTTTACTAAGATCATGACCTTATGAAGAATCTCATCTCTTTAGGCATCTTTGATACTAGTGGATGAAAATTTATAATTAAAGTTGGAGTTATGAAATTCAACAAAGGTGTTGTCGTTGTAATGAAAGCTTAAAAGGTAGGAAACTTGTATGATTTATGAGATGCCACGGTTATAAGTGTTTCTCCTTGAAAAAGGAAAAATATATATGTTTATTAGTATTTTATAGTATGAATTTTACTGATTGTCTACTTAATTAGAGACCCAATGATTTTTTTAAAGGAAGTATAGGTATATGTTAGATTAAAGAGATCAAGATCACAAAAGGTGAAATTTTAGGAGCAAAATACAAAAGAAAAATGGTTAAGAAAAATGATACCATTATGGTCAGAAGGAAGGCTACCATTATGGTGCTAGATAGAAGACAGAAGATTAACAATGATGGAAAATGACACATTTATGGTCCCAGATACAACTATTATTGTTAAAGAGCAAGACAGACCCTAGAAAATGATGACTTTATGCTTCTTATCAACTGTCATTTTGGTCCTCGAATAGTAGTGGGAAGAGGAGAATATGAGGCTAAAAAGGAAACAAACATACCTAATTTGCCTCACCAGGTTCTCCTAACCCTGACGTACCTTAAAAAATATAAAAAATATAGATCTTGTAGAGAGAGAGTTCCTAAGTTTCAGTTCCTTAGTTTATTCTTGCATTTTATTAATTCATACATTTAGATTTTCAAAGGCTTTTTATGGCTAAGGGTTGAAGATAAGAACATCCATTAGGGAAGAGCTTCAAGGCATCCAAAGAGGCTTAGATTAGTGAACTACAAGTAAAAGGTCTTAGTGAAGAGACTGCTATCATTTTCATGAGCAATTTCTATCTCTACTTTTGAACAATCTAAGTTTTATTCATTATTTCTTTGAATTCAAATTTTTTATTTAGTTAAGAATACGTAAATGTTGTTTTTTTACTGGATTTTCAGTTTATGATAATTATTAAAAAATATAAATTATCTATATTTGTAACAACATGATTAGATTTTGTGTTAATAGATAATTGAATTGAATTGCAAAAGTTGTCTTATAGTAAGGGTCTAAATTTATTCTTACTATGTACGAAACCCATTGGGTTAATCTTAGTCTTTTAATTCCTTAGGGCATTCCCGCTTGATTTTTATTTGTTAGTTTAGTTTAATTTATTTAATAATTAAATTTATAATTAATTAATTGTTAAAATAACTAATAACTTGATGTTCAGACCAATTTTTTTGGAAAACATAAATAAATAAATAAATTATAATAAGGAGTATAGCTTGGCCAAAGCCCAAGTCTAGACCCAATAAAGGTTAAGCATAAATAACACTCCCTAAGAAGTATCTAAATAGACAACACCCATCGATAATTGACAGTTTGAAAATTAACCTTAATTTGGCAATGAAACAAGACGAACCTCACTATCATCTTTGTTATGTCACCAGGTAGGTTATCTCACCTCTACTCATGTTTGTCTCCTTTGTTCTAGCATTACTTTCTTAACCCTTAAATGTTTAGACTAATACTTGCTAGTAATCGTCGTGGGAATGATACTCAACTCATTGATATACTATAAAACAATATGTGCACTTGCTTAGAGTTATATGATATAAAAGTAGGTTTTTTTTAATATTAAAACTCGTATGCATCAATTTTTTTCACCATTGCCAGGGATTTTTTTGTAATATAAGTTGAACTTAGAGTTATTACTTTAATTATAATTTAATTTATTTTGTTTTACTTTCTGCATTTTTATGTTATTCATTTTTTTCAACATTGGCACTTGATTAATTTTGTTATTTGCAAGTGTATGACTAGAAGCTTTAATTCTGGCCTTGTAGAAATTGAACCCAAGATCATGAGACTAGCTCTAAGAAATCATAGACAGGGGCTTAAACAAGAAGAAGAAGTAACATCATAGCCACAAGAATTGGTAGAGATGGTGGAAGAGAACAGATCCTATTTAATGTCAAATTACACTAAGCCATTGATACAAGGGACATAGTTAAGTATAGTGAGGCCCTTAATATATGAACAACTTAGAGATTGATCTAAGCATCATCTTAATAATCCAACAATTCATGCAATTCGATGGACTGCCTAATGAAGATCCTAACACACATATAGCTAATCTCTTTGAGATATATGGCATATTAAAGATTAGTTGAACCTAGAATGATGGCCTTAAACTAAGGTTATTTCCATTTTTTTTGAGGGATCGAGCAAAAAAAATGGTTTAAGTCCCTTTCTTTAAAGTCAATCTCTAAATGGGATAGGCTAGTTGAGAAATTTTTGACGGAATACTTTCTGCCTGGTAACATTATAAAGTGGAGAAAAAATATTTCTATATTTATAGAGATTAACAAAGAAACCTTATATAAGACATTAGAGTAGTGAAATGACCTTTTGAGAAGATGTCTGCACCAAAGGTTACCTGTATAACTTTAAGTTCAAACATTTTATAACGAGCTTAATCATCCCAACTAATAGATGATATATGTGATGGTTTATGGTCTATTGAACAATAAGGCGTACAAGGTTTCCCAAGAGTTAATGAAAGAGATAGCTATCAATTACTTATAGGTGGCAATCAAATAGAAGTAAACTCGTGAAAGAAACACAGATTCATCAATTAGATGCCCTTTCTATAACAGTAGCTTAGTTGGAATGTGCAAGCAAGAAAAACGGTAATTTAAGAGTAGTAAGTAAACTAGTGTTGGTGATGTTTTGTGATTAATATGGAGGAAGTCATGGTAGTCAAGATTGTTATTTTTGATAAATTAGAGGAAGTTGACTACGTAGGACATAATATAAGGAATAAAAATCCCTATAAAATACTTACAACCTGAGATGGAGGATGCATTTAAATATTTCTTGAATTAATCAATCCAATGGAAGATAGAGATCTCTTAACCACTATCAACATTAAGAGAAAATTTTAAGTTGAAAAAAGTTGATGACAAAATTTGTTTCTACATTTAAGTCTTGCTTATAGAGTTTAGAGACTTTTTATTGAAATTAGGAGGCTTTGATTTATAACCTAAAGAACCAAATCAAGTAGCTTGCGAAGTTGATCATTGAGAGACCTTGAGATAGCTTATCAAGTAACATTGAGAAAAATCATAGGGAACAGGTGAATGTAGTTATCTTGAAAACTAACAGTGAGTTATCAATTGAAAAGGAGATGAAGGAAAGTCAGGAGGAAGCCATTGAGGAAAATAAAGTTGAAGTAGGGGAGAAATATAAGAACAAGAAAAAGTCAGAGAAGTTATTAATGGTGACATTGAATGAGGAGTGTTCAATCATAGTACAGAGCAAGCTACCTCAAAAGTCTAAGGATCTTAGGAACTTTTCTCTCCCTTGTACTGTAGGTTGTTTAATCTTTAATGAGACACTAGCAAATCTGGGATTTGTTATAAATTTAATATCTTATAATATGTTTCAAAAGTTAGGTCTAAGGAAACTTAAACTGACTAGAATGAGTACCGACTACAATAAATATATAAGTGGTTCATAAATTAGTTAAACATCCTAGAGGAATTGATAGTGATTGTCAGATACCTAAGTTTTAAACGAAATAATTCCTAAGAACACACTAAATAATATCATAACATATGAAAAGGTAAGTGTACCTATCAAATGTAATATAGCTTGGATGAGTCTAGGTGTCAAACCTCATGGACTACTATTTCTAATGAATTCCTATGTAAATCTAGCTAGCTATTTAAAAGATAAAGATTGATTGATTGATTTTATGATTAAAACAAAAAGAATAATTAAAGTAGATTACCTATATAAACTTATAAAGAGAAAAAATTAGTGATGAAGGTAGGATTCAGGTGATTAATCCCTCTAGGATGTACATATTCTTCAGTTATCTTGCTTCAACTTAAATTATAGATTTATTAGATCATAGATTTCCTAATGTAAATTATACTCTTTCTCAAGAAATGTAATGCCTATTTAATTCAATTAAACTAGACGAAAAATTCACATTTAACCCCACTATCTTATGTAGGAATATCTCTAGCTCCCCATGTAAAATGTTTTATTCATGGAGTGATCTAATTCATATAAGAAATTTTGCAATCTTAATCATACACATAATCAAAGCTTCGAAATCATTGTTTACTTTTGCATAACAATTGAATCCAAAGTAATAAACATCCTAAAAAAAATCTATTTAAAAAATCTGGAACTCAAGAGTTAAAACAAGAATAACAAAAAGCACTACATCTTAGATTTCATTAAAACCTAAATCCTATAAAGAGTTTAGCCCTTAGACATAGTTTCAGTGACACAAACAAATATGAATATAAAAGGAATAAGAAAGCTCATGATAAGTCTTCTTGAATCCTTAAAATCTAGATATTGAAAGGTGAAATCCTTCCATGAATCTTGAGTTCTTATCCTTAGATGCTTCATTTCCTTTAATCTTGGTTTAAAACCCTTTAATAATGGCCTAGAATGTGTTGTATGTCTTATGATGGTTGAATGGAGGTCTTTTGTAGAAACCAAAACACCCAAAAACCTAGGAAAACCTCATATACAAATAAAAGGGACATTCTGATCATGGGTAACAACACACTCATGATGCTACCTATGATTTTATCTGGAGAGAAATCATGGGGATCTTCAGAGGCATGATCATGCCCGTGATGAAAATTATACTTTACACCACATGGTATTTTCCTGATATCTTCTCCATTCTTTATCTAATTACCACAAAATTTGGTATGTAACTTCTTAACATGTGTTCTAGCACATTGTAAGAATACATAACATTTGGAGCTCTATACATGCACCTGATGCCTTCCCCAAGTCTGCTATACCAAACTTAGAGCTTAACTAATCTTATCTTATTCTTTCCTTTATACACTCCTCATGGCTTGTAAAATAACCTTGGGATTTTGTGTGGAACTTCCTAACATGGTGCTTTAAGTCTTCAAAGTGATATCAAACCTCTTCTAGCTCCAAAAGTATGTCAAAATGTCCACCAAATTCCTGCAAAATGAATGTAAACATATAAATAACTTAACAATGTCACATTCAATGATTTTAACTCAATAAGCATATAATTCATATAGAATTACCCTTATAATCAATTAAACCAAGCACTAAATCATGCCTAAAACATGTATATTTTAAGAGCTATCAAATACCCCTATACTTAAGTTGTTACTTGTCCTTAAGTAATGACTTAAATATCCACTTAAACACAATCAATCTAATTGAACACTGAAAAAAACAATGTTCTTGATTCAGTTGAAAAGGCATTGATAAGTGTGTTTTAGGTTATGTTTTTATGTTGTTTTCTATGTGTTTTAAGTGTTTCTTTGTGTGTCTTAACATTAGTTTACTTGTTCTTGGACATCTTTGGCATCTTTTCATGATCTTATATGTTTTTAATTATTTCTTTTGATTTTCTAGTGTTTGAGGCTAAGTTTTGAGCTGTTATAGGGATGGTTTGATGCACTTTAGTGGTGGATTATACAGATAGCAGAAATTCAGTTAGAAATGAAGTCTTAGGTTCTTTAGATGAATTACTAGGCAGGCTTATAGAGCTTATATGGAAACAAAATTTGGAGGGGAGAAAGATCTGGATGTGAGGAAGCTATAGTTAAAAGTTCTAGTCAATCAGAGGTCTAGAGAAGAAGTTATGGCCGAAAGAGTGAAGAGTGTTCAAAGTTGACAGAAGAAGGTCTCACGATCATGACACTATCATGATCATGATGACCTTAAAAAAATTCTCGTCTCATGATTGTGACACTGTCACTATCGTGATCGGGACAAATACAGAATTTTAAGTGGTTTGACCCTCCTTTAAACCTACATAAGGGCTCTAAACCTGAGGAGCCTCCATCTAACATTTAGATAACACCTAAAAGAGGAAACGAGGTAGGTTTTGGTGGCTAGCAAAGAAGGGAAATAAGAATCTACCTCGGGAAAAGTGGTGACAACATCAATATCTAGTTTTCTTAGCTTGTTGGAGTGGAGAGGAGGAGTTCTTAACTTTACCCAGTGTTTATTCATTTCTCTTTATTACTTTTTATCATGAAAAACATGGATTTTGTTGGATTGTTCATGATTATGAGTAGCTAAACACTTTATAGGAGTTGTTTTTAAACTATTTGTGGAACTATTGTGTTTTTGATTCAATAAATGATGTTTTATGATATTTATTGAGCTTTTACCAAACAAATGACCGAGAGGGTGAGTTTAGGCATTTGAGTTGAGTAGTGTAACGAGAGTTAGCTCTTAATAGACATATAAATATTCAGGTTTTTCCAAATAGTTGAAGAGAGATCTTAGATATTTGCTTTAAATCACCTATAGGAGTGCTTAAAATCTGGTTGATTGGTTAAGAGAGGTTGGTAAGTCTAGAGATAATTGATTCTAATTACGCCTTAAGAGAGGTTAAGCATAATTGGAACAAGAACATAAGAGGGAAGAAAAATAGGGATATAATAACTCCTAATCTTAAGCCTTGGTTAACAAATTACTGCATTTTATGTCTATTGATTGTTTATTGTTAGTTTAGTTAATTCTAGTTTAATTTCTAGTTTTTAATCATTTACAACCATTTTCTTAAAAAAATTACAACCTGAGTTAAGTGGTGACTAAGCTCAATCTCTGTTGGATCCATATTCGCTTCCATACTCCAAGTTAAGAACTGTATATTTGTGGTATTGTAATATAAAATAAGTTGATAGTTTTACAGACCATCAAAAAGTTTTTGGCACCGTTTTCCAGGATTGTTTTGTTTAGCATCTTATTTAGTTTGAGTTACTTTGATTTAAGTGTTTTTGATACTTTTCCTTGTGTATATCCAAGTTCATGAATACAAGGAGCAAGAAAAAGTCTAACAAGATTAGTGAAGAAGAGTTTTTTGACATTACAAGGCACGAAAGAGAGCTAAGAAGAGCGAGACGCCAAAATAGAATTCATACAAATATGGTAAAAGAAGGAGAACAAGGAGAAGCTGAGAGGACATTAATGTATTTTATGAGGTTAGGGTTCAGTCCTTGAGGAGTTGTAAGGCCTGCTGTTTAAGACAATAACTTTGAAATTAAGCCTACACTCCTTAACATACTTCAAAGTAGTGTGCAGTTCTATAGGTTATCCAATAAAGATACTAATATCCATCTGGCTAACTTCTTAGAGATTTGTGTTACTTTTAGGTTTAATGGAATGTTAAATGATTCTATAAGGCTTATATTATTTCCTTTCACTTTAAGGGATCAGGCAAAGGCATGGTATAACTCTCTTAATTTAGGACAGATAACCACATGGGAGCAGGTCGCCAAAGCTTTCCTTACCAAGTACTTCCCATTGACCAAGATAATAAGAATTATAAAGGAAATTATAAACTTTTAGCAATGTGATGGAGGAGTCATTATTTAAAGCTTGGTAGAGGTTTAAAGAATTATAAGGAAGCTACCCATACCACAATCTTCCAAGGGAGCTCTTGCTGCAGGCATTCTATAATGGTGTTAATCATAATGCAAGGGAGACCATAGATATAGTTTTTGGAGGATCATTGATGAGAAAAACCATTGATGCAGCTCATGAGCTTTTAGAAGAGTTGGCGAGCAATAGTAGTATGTGGTCAAGTGAGAGGAGTAAACAAGGGCAAAAGGAGCAAAAAGAGATGATACCACTTGACTCGGTAACAACTTTACAAGCTAAGATTACATCCCTGACCAAGCAGTTGAGCAATATGTAAGGAATATCTTCATCTATAGTGAGGGCCAGGCAATTTCATTATGTGTTTTGTGGACAAGACAACTATGATACAGCAAGATGTTTCTTGTTAGGAGCTAGTGGCACTGAGTAGGTAAATTTTGTGGGCTAGCCGCAAAGAGATAACAACCCAAACTCTAACACTTATAATCTTGGGTGGAAAAATCACCCCAAATTTTCTTAGAGTACTAACAGTTTAGGTGGCCAAGTGAGAGCTCAAGGGTCCCCAGGATTTCAATAAGACTGACTAAGGTATTTAGAGAGTAAGATGGACAAGCTAATGGATGTCGTGGGTTCCAAATTGGCAAGTCAAGAAGAGAACCAGAAGAGGATGTTTGCAAACCAAGAAGAAAAACAAAAGAAGATGGAAGCAAAATTCGACTAAATTGTGAAGAACCATGCCTCATCCATCCATAACTAAGAGGTACAAGTAGGTCAATTTACTAATGCTTTGTCTTTTAGAAATGCAGGTAGCCTACTAAGCAACACTGAAGCCAACTTGAAGGAACAACTCAAGGCGATCACACTTAGGAGGGGCAAGCAATTGGAGGAGTCAAGTGTGAAAAAGGAGAGCCAAACAAAGGAGAAAGGCAAGGAGATAGATGAAGAGAAGGAGGAAGAGGAAGAAGAAGAAGAGAGGCCTTATGTACCACCACCACCCTATAAGCCTAAACTTCCATATCCACAAAGGGTGAGACAACATCAGGTAGAAACTCTGTTTTCCAAGTTTTTGGAGAAACTGAAGAAGCTTCAGATTAACTTGTCATTAATGGAAGCCTTGGAGTGCATGCTTAGGTATGTGAAGTTTCTCAAGGACATGCTGACACATAAATGCACTTAGGAGGATAATTAGATAGTAACCTTGCTGGAGAATTGTAGTTCAATCATCTCAAGCACAATGCCTTCAAAACTATAAGATCCAGGGAGTTTTACTATTCCATGTATTGTTAGTGATTTTGAATTTTTCAAATGATTATGTGATTTAGGTGCAAGTATTAACTTGATGCCTTTGTCTATTTTTAGGAAATTAGGGTTAGGAGAGCTTAAGCCAACATCTATGCTCATTCAACTTACAGATCAATCCATCAAGAGGCCATTTAGAGTTATAGAAGATGTGCTGGTAAATGTAGATAGATTTATCATGCTTATTGACTTTTTGTGTTGGATTTTTAGGAAGATAAAAATTGTACCTTAATTTTAGGTAGGTCTTTTATGATTACTAGTAGGGCATTAGTGGATGTGCATGAAGAGAACTTGTTTTGAGAATTGGTGATAAGCAGGTTTAATTTAACATGTCTAAATCTTTGAAGAAGTTGATGGATAGTACTGCATGTATAAAGATTGATGTTGTGGATGAGTGTGAAGAAAGTTGAAGAGGAAGTTGATGAAGTTATTGAATTGCACAGGGATGAGAGTGTTAGAGAAGATGAATAATGTGAGGGAGTTGAGAAGGAAAAGTTAGAGAGAACAGCTACACCCACACCACCTTTCATTATTAAGCCCCTCACTTTAGAGCTTAAACCCTTGCCTTCCCACTTAAAATATACCTTTTTAGGTGAGGATCATACCTACCCATCATTATCTTTAACCAATTAGATTGTGAGTAAGAAGAGAAAGTGGTAAAAACCATTAAGAAGACGATGAGAGCTGTGGAGTGACAAATTTATGATATTAGGGGGAATAGCCCTAATATGTTGATGCATATGATTAACTTGGAAATAGGGTGTAAGATAGTGAGGGAGAGACAGAGAAGGTTAAATCTACACATACAAGAGGTTGTGAAGAAAAAGGTAGTGAAACTTTTAGATGTAGGGATTATTTACCCTATTTCAGATAGTGAGTGGGTGAGTCCGGTATAGTATGTGCCTAAAAAGGGAGGCATGATAATGATGGAGAATGAAAAAGGTGAAAAGATTTCTACTATGACCATCATAGGTTAGAGAGTGTGTATTCGATCATAGGAAGCTCAATTTGGCTACCAAGAAAGATCATTTCTTTTTACCTTTTGTCAACTAAATGATTAAGAGGGTGGATGGCCATCCATTTTACTGTTTTCTTAATAGATACTCAAGATACAATCAGGTGTTTATATACCCACAAGATCAGGAGAAGACCACTTTTACTTGTCGTTATAAGACTTTTGCTTATAGAAGGATGCCTTTTGTTTATATAATGCACTTGCCACATTCCAAAGGTGCATGATGGCCATTTTTTAGGATATGAATGAGAACTTTTTGGACGTATTTATGGATGATTTCTCTATCTTTAGAGACTCTTTTGATCATTGCTTGTTTAATTTAGACAGAGTGCTTAAAAGATACGAGGAGCATCATGTATGGAGAAGTGTCATTTCATGGTTCAAGAGCGAATTATATTGGGCCATAAGATCTCAAGTAAAGGTATTGAGGTAGATCGAGCCAAGATGGTAGTGATTGAAAAGCTTCCACTTCCTACCAACATCACTGTTATTCTTACAACCTGGAAAATTTCATAACAAATGGAGCTCTAGACATGCACGTAATGCTTCCCCAAATCAGTTG
>JAOXYD010077022.1:0-12446 GCA_028565735.1 Pinacopodium congolense
CAATTCTTAGATAATAGACTCGGGTGCCACAGACCATATGACACCCACATCTCAACTCTTTCACACTTATACCCCATCTTATTTTCATAAATGATGGAAGCAAGGAATTGGTGGAGCCCCTTAGGTGACTCAACTCACACATAAAGGAAGTGGTTAAGGATAAGGTAGTAAAGTTTTTAGATGCAAGTATTATATACGTCTTATACAGGTGGTGCCTAAGAAAATAAGCACCACTATTATAGAAAATGAAAAATATAAGTTGATAGCCTTTAGGAAGGTAACTGGGTGGAGGATGTGCATTGATTGTAGGAAATTGAATGATATCACCCAAAAAGATCACTTTCTTTCATTTTTTTACTAATTATATGCTTGAAAATTTAGCTGGACATAGTTTTTATTGTCCCTTAAATAGAGATTCTAGTTATTTGTATATTCTAATAGCCTTAAAAGATCACAAAAGACTACTTTTAGGGCTTGTTTATTTTGGCTTTTGTTTTTTATTTTGGTTTCCTATTTTTCTAAACGCAAAAATCGATAAAGAAAACACACTAATACAACATAGAAATCGATAAAGAAAACACAATTACCAATACAAAAATATAACAACAACAACACAAAACCACAATCTACAACCCAACTAAACATCCCCTTACTTGTCCATATGATACTTTTATATATAGACGCATGCCTTTTGATTTATGTAATACTTCAGTTACATTTCAGAGATGTACGATGGTTCTTTTTTACATAATTAAGACTTACGTTAAGATTTTCATGGATAACTTCTCTATATTTGGTTCTTCATTTGATTCATGTTTAGAAAACCTAGAAAAAGTCTCATCAATATGTGAATAGACCCATTCAGTACTTAATTGGGAAATATATCATTTCATGTTTAAGAGTGTATTGCGTTAAGTCACAAGATATCTAGTAAGGCCATGGAAGTAGATCCAGCTAAGACTGATGCCATTAGGAAACTTCCTCAACTGAACAATGTTAAATTCATTAAGTGTTTCTTAGCACATGTTGGATTTTACCATCATGTCATTAAGGACCTTTCTAAGATTGCTAGAACTTTGTCTGAGCTATTTAGAAAAGACATTGTGTTTCATTTTATGATGGTTACATGACAACTTTTAATTTGTTGAAGGAAAATTTTATGACTAATCCTACATTGATATTTATTAATTGGTCTCTTACTTTTGAACTAAAGTGTGATGCAAGTGATTTTGTAATAGGGGCTATGATGGGCTAGAAATAAGGTAAGCTCTTTCACCCTATTTATTATTTAAGTAGAACCTTAAACAGTATATAATGCTACTACGCTACCATAGAAAAAGAGATGTTGGTTGTTATGTTTATTTTTGACAAGTTTAGGTCTTATTTAGTTTTGTCTAAAATTATTATTTACATTAACCATACTACTTTGAAATACTTATTTACTAAACCAAATGCAAAACTAAGACTTATTCAATGGGTTCTACTTTTACAAGAGTTTTATATTGAACGTAAAGGTAAAAATGGGGCAAAAAATTTTATGGTTGACCATTTTTCAAGGCTGGGTGAAGCGACTATGAAGAGTGGAAATAGCAAGGACATCAAGGAGATTTTTCTTAATGAGTAGCTCATGGCTATGATAGTCACTCCCTACTTTGCTAATTATGTTAAATTTCTCGCTACTAATATCCTTCCTCCTAATTTTCCATATCATTAAAAGAAGAAATTCATGTCAGAGGTAAAACATTTTCTATGGGATGATTCTTTCTTTTATAAGATTTATGTGAATGGGATAGTTAGAAGTTGTATCCCTGAAGAAGAAATGTCGTCCATTTTGCATCATTATCATTTTAGAGAGGCTAAGGGAATTATTGACATCTAGGATAATATATAAGATTTTGGAGTGTGGTTTTTATTATCCCATCTTATTCAAAGATGCATATGCATTATTCCAGTCTTGTGATTGGTTTCAAAGGATAGGAAACATATTGAGGAGACAAGACATGGTATTAATTAACATTCTTGTTTGTAAGGTTTTTTATGTTTGGGGTATTGATTTCATAGGATCGTTTCCTAAGTCATACTCTAACTAATACATGTTTGTTATAGTGGACTATGTTAGCAAGTGGTTGAAAATAGAAGCATTGCCCGCAGATGAGGCTAAAGGGGTTCTTAGACTCTTAAAGAGGAATATTTTCACATGTTTTGGGATACCTAGGGCCATTATTAGTGATGGAGGTTCACATTTTTCCAGCAAGCTTTTTGATTCATTATTAGCTAAGTATGAGTTGACCCATAAGGTTGTCATACTATACCACCTTTAAACTAGTGGACAAGTTAAGGTTTCTATTTAAGAATTGAAGAAAACCTTAGAGAAAACTGTTAATGCTACTAAGCATGATTGGTCATTAAAGTTAGATAATGAATTTTAGGTATATAGGACCACATTTAAAACATCCATGGGTATGTCACCATTCAAGATATTATATCGAAAGCCTTGCCATCTTCCAGTTAAGTTAAAATACCATGTCTATTGAGTTACTAAATTTCTTAACTTTGATTTGTCTTGTGTAAGTGCCAAGAGACTTATGCAAATTTATAAGCTTGAGGGGTTCTGGTTGGATGCTTATCACAATTCCAAGTTGTATAAGGAGTGTATAAAGAAATGGCTTGAAAAATAGTGCTTAAACTGAGACTTCAAGGCAGGCAATAAGGTGTTGATTTATAACTCCCGTCTTTAACTCTTTCTAGGGAAGCTTAAGTCAAGATGGTATGGTCTATTCAAAGTACTACAATTCTTTAAGGTAAATAGACAGTAAGTAAGCTAAGAGGTTGTTCGTTAGAGATTTTTTTTTGGGTTTTGGGTTTTGGTTTTTCTAAACAAAAAAATAAAAAAATCACAAAAATAAAAAATAACACACTAATACAACATAAAAATCGAGAAAATAACACAAAAATCCATAAAAATACACAAAACTAAATACAAAAATACAAAAACCACAACCAATAGTTGAATCAAACAGCCCATAAGTTATACATGCCCAAGTTAATGGATGATTCCAAGGAGCAACTCTTCTTTCATGACACTTTACCTTCTCCTCTTTGACCTTTGTATCATATTTTAATAGGATTGTAGGCTCTTCTTTCATGCATTTTTATTTCACCTTCTATTTTATCTTTCATTTGATTTTTTTTACCTTGTTTTAGTTTGTTGCTCATATGCATGGCTACAAGGGGAATATTCAATTACTCTTATGATTCATTTGCTTATCAAAGAGTTCCTCAAATTATGCAACCCATCGGCAACATTTTAAAGGTATATGATAGCCATTTTAGATGACATGGTTGAAGATATTATGGAAATATTTATTGAGGATTTCTCTATTTTTGGTGATTCGTTTAATTCATGTCTTTAAAATTTAGAGCAAGTGCTTATACTTTAGGAGGAGACTATGCCTGTGTTGAATTAGAAAATGTGTTATTTTATGATACAAGAGGGTATGGTTTTATGACATATGGTTTCACGCAAGAGGATAGAGGTAAATAGAGTAAAGATAAAAATTATCAAAAAACTACCACCCTATCTTTAGTTAAAGCTATTATGAGTTTTTTTTGGACATGCTAGTTTTTGTCATTGGTTTATTAAGAATTTTTCCTAGATTGCTCAACCTTTTAACGAAGTTACTTAAAAAAGATGCTCTTTAGATTTCTTTAAAGATTGTTTGAATTATGTTAATATTTTAAAAGAGAATTAACCCATGCCCCTATCAAGATCACCTTAGATTAAAATATTATTTTTGAACTAATGTGTGATATGAGTGATTTTACAATGGGTATCATTCTTAGATGTAGGAAAGAAAAACATTTTTAGTCGATTTACTATCCTAGTAAGAACTTAAATGATACACAAAAAATTATACAACAACAAAGAACGAACTACTAGTTGTAGTTTTTGTCTTTGATAATCTTCATTCTTATATAATTTTATCTAAGTTTACAGTCTATACAGATCCATGGATTTGAAAAATACTTATTGATTAATAATGACACTAAATCAAAGTTGATGGGTTGATTTTATTATTAAAGGAATTGAACATAGAGATAAAAATAGGAAAGGAGTTGAGAACTTGACAATAGATCACTTATAAATCCTTGAAATTTTGCATTCAACGGAGTTACTTGAAGAAGAGATAAATGACTCCTTTTCAAAAAAGCATTTACATACATTAAAAGTACATGTAAGAGAAGTGCCATGATTTTTTATTTTTTCAAATTACTTAGTTATAATAGTTTATTGTCTTATTAGCAATAGAAGATACTTTTTTCTAATGTGAGATATTACTTATGGGAAGACCCTTATTTGTTTAAGATTTATGCATGCTAAGTTATTAGAAGACGTGTTTCACACTTGAAAATGGAAGGCATTCTATAGCACTGTCATTCAAGACTTCTTAGAGGTCATTATTATGTTACCAAAACCACTTAAAAAGTTCTTTCATTAGGATTTTATTGGCCCACTCTCTTTTGAGATATATAAAAATATTTAGCATGTTGTGATAAGGGTCAAAAGGTGAGTATCATTTCTTATCAAGATGAAATACCTCAAACTACTTTTTTCATATGAATTATTTAATATCTGGGATATAGATTTTAGGGGTCCCTTTCTAACTTCTTCCATGGAACAAGTTTATCTTAATCTCTATAGATTATGTATCTAAATGAGTGGAAGAACAAGTTTTACATACAAATGATACTAAGGTAGGATTCAAATTCCTTAAGAATATATTTTCATACTTTAGTACACCTAGAGTTATCATTAGGGATCAAGGTACACACTTTTGTAATATTTAGTTTGAAAAAATACTTAAATATTTTAGTGTTACATATAGAGTAGCTACCTTTTACCATCCTTAAACTAGTTGTCAAGTAGAACTGATGAATAAGGAATTAAAAAGAATATTAAAAATATAATAAAGCATTCTAGGAAAGGTTGATATGATAAATTAGATGATGCTCTATAAGCTTACAAGAAAGCCTATAATCACCAACCATGCCTACTAAACTTGAGCATAGAGTTTATTAGTTATTAAATCTCTTAACTTTTATCATACGTTTGTAGGGGGAAAGAAAAAATTTCAATTGAATGAACTTGATGAATAGACAATAATAATGTATCATAATTATATGATCTATAAGGAGAGAATCAAAAAGTGGCATGATAGGCACATCCGAGCTAACAAGGACTCTAAGGAAAAAGATCAAATCTCGCTCTACAACTATTGATTTTTTTTTCCAAAAAGCTTAATTCTTGATGGTCTTAACCATTAACAATGAATCAAGTCTTTCCCTATGGAGCAACCAAAATCACATATCTACAAATGGAGACATTTAAAGTTAGTGGCCATTACTTGAAACTTTACTTTAGAGAAACATTTTCTTAGGGCGATTATGATATGTTCAACCTCCAACTCCTAACCCAAAAAAAAAAAAAAACTCTTAAGGAAGAGTCCAGCTAAAAGAAACTAAAGAAGTGCTTCTGGAAGGCAATCTAAAAATTTAGTGCTTATTATTCAAAACTTAAATATTTTATACATGATATAGTGCTTATTGTGAAATTTTTTTGATGCAATTCCATGTGATTTGGAGGTAATTCTAGTTAAAATCCTTGAACGAGATGTTAATAATACAATTTTCATATTTTATCAATTTTATAGGATTTTGGAGATTAATTCAACATACTTTTAGGATTACAATTGGTATGAAGTTAATTTGGAATTCAAGAAAATCATGTGAGGAAGGTTTACACCAAATTTCAAGGCCATATGATAAGCCATGAAGAATGTATCAAAGAAGAACAACAGAAGTTTAAACAAGAATTAGTTTTGCATAGGTGACATTAAGGAGATATTAGGTACACTTTTAGAACTTGGATTGTTACAAAATTTTATGGAGCTCAATAAATACATGTGAAAATCCTAAATATCAAATTTCATGGCCAAAAGACAAGTGAAGAGAAAGTTATGAAAAAAAGATGGAAGAAAGAAAAAAGTTAAAAATTCCAGCAAAGGGCCAGGGATTGGGCCAAACCGTTGCCCAAACCATGGCCATTGAGCAGAGAATGGGCCAAACCATGGCCTAAACAGTGGGAGAGATTAGTGCCCTTTGACCTAAATTTTGGGTTTTTATGTCTTTCAAACTTCATTCAAGGGGTAGCGCCCACCACTATAAACTAGACAGGTCCTAAGCTCTTCCAAAGGGTGTGCATTCAATTAAAAGGAGAAGAATAGATTAAAACACATCACATTGAAGATCAAGGATTGGATTTCATACCTTAAGATTCAAGACAACTTTACTATAAGATTTATTAATTCCTTCTTTATTATGTTTATTTGTATGATTATTTAAATGTGCAAGAACTAATTCTCTCTTAAGATTTGGGTTGTTATAAACAGTAGGATGTAGTGTTTATTATTATTCTTAGATTAACTCTTAAGTTCCAAATTTTTAATGAGATTTGTGAATGTATGTTTATGAACTTTGAATGCAATTGTTATGCAAATGTAAATGGTATTTTCAAAGGCTTGATTTTTGTTTGATTAGATTAAGAGATCAATTATATGCATTAGATCATTCCATTGACAAAGTATCTTACATGGAGACCTAGATGTAAGATTATACAAGATATCCGGGTTAGGTGTGAGCTTAACCAAAACGATAAATTCCTTAAAACCAAGTAATGCATTTAATCTGTAGATTAGGGCAGAAAGAAATTTTTCCTAGTTTATTGAATTGAATATGGTTATATAACTTGAGAGAGTACATAATTTACATTAGGGAGTCTACAGTCTAAAAAAATCATGGAATTTAAGTTAAGAAAAAAAAATACAATGAATATATATGCATCCTAGAGGGCGTAATTACCTGAGTCCTAACTTCATCTTTGATTGTTAATCTTTTCAAGTGTCATAGGCATATATTTTATTTGTTTAGATATTAAGTTATTCGTCAATCATCAATCAATCTACCATTTTTATAAGATAGCTGATTTAGATACGAATTCATTGATAATAAGAGTCCTCATGGATCAACCCTAGATTCACTAAACTATATTGCATTAGTGATGGGTAAACTTGCCTTCTTCAAGTGTTGTCATTTAGTGAACATGTTTCTTGGTTGATTTTGGTTTAAAACTTAGGTAGTATCACAGACATCATCATCTTTTACTGGTAAATTTGTTTTAAAAATTTGTCATCATGTATCGTAATTAAGTTATCACAAGGCACCAAGGGGAAGATGAGTAATTAGGCGCTAATCAACCCTTCTAGTCTTGTGAAGTGAATGAAAAGAAAAATGAAAAGATGTTTCATAATGGCAGCATTCAACTCAAAGATGTTTTTTCTATTATGGGTTTAAGGCTGGATAAGTTTTTGGTAGAAGGAAAATGATGGTCTTATATAGGGCTATTGTGATCAAATTAAAATGACTTTTAGTTTGAGACTTGGCACTATTTTAATAGCTGAAGAACCACATTCTAGATTAGTGCCTTTGGTCCATAGGTAAGCATCATTATACTACTGACTTTTGAGTGGAAAATTTTCTTTACTTAGAAACGACACCATTTAGTTAAAATTCTTGAAACCATAATCTTTCTACTCTACCCTTCCATTACCTTTCCCTATAAAAACTATAAAACCTCCCCTCTCTTATTCTTTATCTTCTTCAAGTAGTTTCCCTCCTCCATTATCCCCTCTATCATCTCTTGTGCCACCAATAACAATTCTCCTCATTGTCAATGTATTTTTTTTCCTCCTCCCCTCTCTACTTTCCAACCTGAATTCCTTATCTTCTTTCTTTTCCTCTTCACCATATAACTATTAGAGTTGTTCTCCTTTCACCGTTGATTTTAGCAGTCTCCACCACTCTCTTCCTTATTGCAACCTGCTTATCACTTTGATGAAAAATGCCAAGTTTTTTTAGGAACATTACGAGAATGATATAGTTATGGAGTTAATTGTGTTATTAAAGTTGGGATTTGTTAGGTTTCTAGTTTAAAGTCTTTTCATGTGTTTTAATTATGATTTAATGTACATTTCTCCTAAATTGATGCTAAATTGTTTGATTTATCTCCAAATATGTTTATATTCTAGTTTGAAGTTAGAAAGATGAAAATTTTGGTGAATTCTATGGAAAAATCTAAAAACAGGAATAAGGATTTTTAGGTATTTAAATGTGGGTAGTACAACAGTGTTGTTTAAGTCACTTTCAAGTGTTGTTTAAGTACCTATCATGACTTTTTATAGTTGGATCTCTTCCTCCCATTAGCTATAAATTTACTTCTAACCTATAACAAACATATATATTGATCATCTGAGGCCATTTTCATCCAAGAAAAAAAAAGAAAAATAAGTTTTTAAAACAAAATTCCAAATTCTCTAACGGTTTAGGGCTCTTCTCTTATGTTCTTCGTATGTTTATTGTGTTTAGAAAATATGAGCTTGTTTTTGGGGTTATAACAACTTGAACACATGATTCAGATCTATAAACGTGTTTGTAGCAAGATTTGGTGCTTTCTAAACTTGTTTATCTATTAAAATCCACTCTTTATTTTATATATTTAAAGATATGATGTTTATGATGAATATGGTTTGTTCTTTGATTTAAATGAGTGACTAAATTAATTTTTGGCTAATAAATTGTCAGTAAATGATCTAAATATATGATGAATATATGCTTGTGCATGATTGAATGATGCCTTTGCTAATTTTGAATGCTTAAAGATTATGTTAACTTGATTACTTAAGATAAAGATAAAAGATTCTTAGGGACATGTGACCAACTGCTTTAATCATTGGAAAAATCAATAAGTAATATGATTTTAATCAATATAAGACCATTGGTTGATTAATCTTGAGGGCTTTAATCTAAAATGAGAATTTTTAGGTTAAAATTTTTGAACTTTAGGCCTAATTCCTATATCTATAGGTGGACCAAACTATAGGATAGGAAAGTTACAGGAAAGATATTGACTTGACCATATCCTTATCTTAAATTAGTGAAGATACCCTAGGCAAGTCTCTCATTCCTTAACTAATCCGTTTAGATCATTAAAAACCAAAACCTTAGCCATTTAATCTATATAAGCCATCATTAAACTCATCTTTAGTAGTATTTGCATAAATTGAAGCTTTTAATTAAATTTGGTAATTTTAATTGGTTAATTTATTCAATTTAGCCTCTCTAGATAGTTGTGATCCTTATAGTTGCTTCCATACAAGACGATAATTCAAGTCTAAAATCCTCTATAACATTACTTGTTGACTGGTATACTTGCTTATTAGTTAGTTTTGAAATTATTTTAAGAAAATATGCTTGAATTGCTGAATTTGATAATAATTTAGATAAATTGGATGAAACCAACAGCCAACATGATCTGATTTTGACATAACTAATGTATTCCATAAATTCATATAAGATCTAATTTTACAAATAGACGGACCTTATTATCCTACATTGATTCAGACATTTTATGCTAACATAGAGCAGAAGATTCATGAGGATATTATCAAGATCTAATCCTTTGTTTTGAGATACTCTATTCTTCTTAATCGATGATATTTATCTAAATATTAACCATACCCACTAATGGACCAATTTATCAGCACAAGAAAGATCATCAAACCCGACTATTCATATTGATGGAGTTAGGAGAAGCCTTTGTCTTTCCTAACACTTTCTTAATCACTATTCTCAAGAGTGTATCATAGTGGTAGTTGTTAGTGCTAATGTTTAACCATAGATAAGTAGCCTTAATTAGGTATGATTCGTCGATATTTATACAATGTATCATATGCTTCATGGATTAAGTATGTTGTTGGGTGCTCTTTTAGCTAAGTTTATCATTTCACATATGAGGAATGTGGTGAGATATTATAGAAGGGAAAAGCCTCAATACTTCCCAAAGTTGATTATGAGAATTCTTGCCAACAAAGGAGTAAATTTTGAAAGTGAGCTCAGCAAATCTTCCCTTATGCATTATTTTCTCTTCCTTTAAGACATAAAGGTATGAGAGGATCCAAAGTTGATGGCAAAACATCAGTGTGCTTCCTTTAAGGACTGATAAGTGGCTAGATGACTTATATAGCTCCATAATATGATCCTACAGAGCTCGAGATCGAGCTTGATGAGCCTCCCTAAATAGTCTATACTATTTCCCATCCTTTACCTAATGCAAGCCCTTCCATTCTAACATCATCCTTAGAGGTGTCCTTCCTTACTATTTATGCATTATTGGTTGA
This sequence comes from Pinacopodium congolense, assembly GCA_028565735.1. Lineage (NCBI taxonomy): Eukaryota > Viridiplantae > Streptophyta > Magnoliopsida > Malpighiales > Erythroxylaceae > Pinacopodium > Pinacopodium congolense. The sequence continues at coordinate 10,293 of JAOXYD010077022.1, forward strand.
TCTATAGAGACAGATGCAGTAATAGGAGCAGCACATTGATCAAATTTAAGAGTTTCTCCATTCTTATAGTCATACTTTTTGACTACAAGACTAATTGTATCACTAATTACAATGTAATCTTGGATTTTAGCATTAGTCTTTATAGTTATATTATGTTTCTTTTATTTTGTCTTTTGGGTTTATATAAATATTATTAATGGCTTTATTTTTTTTAATGTCTTTCAATTAACTGTACTGCCTATTGATTAATGAAAATTTCATTTTGGAACTTTATTAGATGTTTCTTTTCACCCATTATTATGCAAGAAAGTTCGTTATTCTCTTCCCCATCCATTTGTTTTATTTGTTTCTTTTATACATAAGGACATTGTACATCTTACATAAGGGGGAGATATGTTTTATTGGATTCCTTAAGCAATTAAATAATTATGAATTTTTAATACTAATTGGTTAAGATATCTAGTTTAGAATTATTATAATGATAAGTTTATTGTTAAAACTAATATCCTTTAATGTAGTTAATGTCATTAACATAATTAATATTAAGTAACTCTTGATTAGTTATGAATTTTCTTAATTATAGTTGTATAAATTGCATGTGTCTAGCAACTTTTTTCTGTAGTACTGAGTTTTTTAGAAGACCTTATATGGATTTTTTTTTTTTACAAACTTAGAATAGGGTGTTGAATTTATAGGTAATTTTTTTAGACATTGGGAAACTAAATTGATAAAGTTAAAAGAATGAAATAAACAATAAAACTAAGTAAATTAAGTATTATGAAAAGATAAGATTGAGCTTAAAACGTATCTTCCAAGTTATTATTAAAGGTAATATAGAACATCAAATACACTTACTATGATAAGATAGAGTGTAAAATGTACATACTGAATCACCCTGGGAACAAGTTTATATGATTATCAGTATAAATGTGGCTTAAAATTTAATATTATATATCAAGGGCTAATTTTTCATGCCATGTAATTATAGGTGTTAAATCATAATTAAGATTGAGTTATAAGATATTGATTATTATTAATTAAATTGATTTATGTTAGAGTATCTAATTAATTTGGACTTTTGTTGGGATATTGTTGAACCAAGGGTGGTTCCACCTTATTTTGGTAATGACAAAATAATCTTTGTTACTAATGTATGTGTTTTAAGTATGTTTGAAAGATAGGTTGGATTGACCGATCAAAGGGGTCTTGAAGGAGAAATTGAAGAATCATATGAAGACTCAAAGTTTGAAGAAGAAGTTTAGAACAAGTTTTTCTTGGCTTATTTAGTGTAAATTGTACTTGTTTTTATTCATATATTCTCAAGAGGCTTTATTTAACTATTCATGCATACATGTTTTAGAAAATGAATATAGGTGCATAATCAAGAGATATTATGTGTTTTTAATATAAATGCATGAAACTAAACCTATTGATACATCTTTAAATTGGTTGGAAAAATATACATGAGGTATTAAAAATAAATTAAGGTATGTTTGGTTGTTTGGTCATGCTTGTATGTTAAAAACTCATTTTGTTGTATAGAAATGTTTTTGCATTTATTCGGCTGGCTAAAGTTCTGAGATCAGTCAGCCGAATAAGATAGGTCGGTCGACCGAGTCATGAGATTGGTCTATCGAATGTTTCAAAATTTTCAGACTTAAGAAAGGATTTAATGTTATACAACGGGTAAATACATTTATGATTTTTGCCCATTGGACAAACGTTAACATTACCATTGTCCAACGAATTTATCACAAATTAATAGTATAAATAGGAGTGTTATCTTATGTTTAGATACGGTTCCAAAATACAGAAAGTGTTAAGTGTGATTATATTGTTTTAAGCCTTACAGAGCTCTTATTTTCAAAGGTTGATTTCTTGAAAGTTTTTTTTAGGCACTTTGTTATGTGTGTGTATTTTTTAGTAAGACGATCAAATATTTTTATGCATTCATTCATAGCCTCTTGTGTTTATCAAATAAAACCAAGTAAAGCACTTTTCAATTGTATCAAGTGATTGTGAGGTTATTCTTGAGCCTAGGAAAAAGAAATGAGTGAAAGGTTTTTCTTTAGCTTGTGAAAAAGGATTGTATTTGTGACATTAATTATTTTCAAATTGTTATAAGAATGAAGGCTCAACAGTGGTGTTGGGGAC
>JAOXYD010077032.1:0-12446 GCA_028565735.1 Pinacopodium congolense
ATTAGTGATTAAGCATGTTTTGTTATCATCAAAACCAAGATTGGAACCTCCCTTGGTTCAACAATCTCCCCCTTTTTTATGATGAAAAAACATGTGATATTATGACAAACAAGTATGCAGATTATACTTTTGTACTATAACTAATATCATCCCACAAGGATTAGGAATAGCCACTTAAAAACTTAAGTTAAACTTTTTTTAAGGTTTATAATAAAAATGAATTAATTAAAATTAAACTAAATTAGAACAATCTTACAATTTAACAATCAAGGGTGCAGTAACTTGAGAAATGAAGGATAAATAGTAAGAATTACATTGATCCTCATTTTGATTCCTGCTTACCTTATTAATTGAATTATTTTTGACCTAAGATATTCTATAGTTTTGATTACCCTCTCTCAAGATCTAACCAAGCGTCCCTAAAAAAATTAGAAAGGAACTTAATTTAAATCTTGGATCTCTCAAAATCCTTCCAAACTGTCCAACTAGTTGTGAAGTTATCCTAGATAATTAATCAATTAATTATCGCCACTTTTCAACAAATTAATAAATTGATGATTATTAGTATATTAGGGTATCAATTCTCATTGTGTACCTTAAGATTAATTTCCTAATCTAATCTTTGGATTTGAGTCAAGTAATATGCACATTAAACGTCACAAACACATATGCATTGAATCAATAAGATAAAGGTTTAACAAAACATTTCAAGAGTAATTCCTATGGAAATTTTAGCTATACATAATGTAAATAAGGTCCCCAAAAACCAAGTTCTTCATATAAAAAGGTAAAATATAAAAGAAAGAAGAAATTAGATGCAGCTTGATGATCCTTCTCTTCAGTCTTTGTGAAAAAAATCTAGAAAATTGGTTTGAACTTGAGGAACACCTTAGTTGATCTTCTTTTCCCTTGTTAGCAGCCATAAAAAATGATGTTTTTTTCCCTTTGGTTATGTCCCCTAACAATCCTTGGCAGCTTCTATTTTTCTCTCAATCTTATGTCCAAACACACCTTAAAATCCTAAAAACATGTACAGCCTGTGTGACCCTTTAAAACAACATCCCATGATCATGGTGGAGGAGGTTCACAACTTTTTGTCATGATCCTGGGAATCCCACAAGGCCTTCTAATTCTCTAATTTGCTCTCATTCTTCTCCTCGTTTGCTGCCTACTTCTAGTGCACATGAAAACAAATTAATTATTCACATAAATAACATCCATTTCATGGCTAATATCAATACTTAGCATTTAAAACACACAAATAATAATAATAACATTAGAAGAACATGACTATAATTTCGAAAAATATCATTACCATCCTAAACGCTCAAAATAATACCCTTAACAACTATGTTGACATATTATAATGCAAACCTATGAACTTCCCCATACTTAAACCTTTGCTCGTCCATAAGAAAAACTTAAATGAAAACTAGAAAAGCACATAAGTCATACAAAAATTCAATAATGACTGATAACTAGAATGCAACAATGGTAAGAGATTTTATAGAACTAGCTTGACTAATAACATCAATTATTCAAGGACATCTAAAACATTCACTTATTCCATTCACATAATGATTATCATTAAATTGAATATGCACTTTAATAAAAACATTACTATCTTATTCTCACATTCATGGCATTTGTAAGCATGTTCTATGTTTTAATTACCAAGTGGAAGATAGGCTATCTCTAAGTAATCACTCATAAAATGCCTTGACATTGAAAAAAGGTCCATAGGTTTTAAATTTTTTTCTTAACAAATCAAGATTTTACATTTATTAAGAAGAACCAACTAGTATTTTAAAGTGATTGTGCAAGTCTTGTGGTGCCCATCTTTGGTTACTTAATTAGATGATGCTCTTTTAGCTAGGTTGTAGTGCTAATCTAGCCTTGTAAAGCAAAGGTACACACCTTATAGGGCACACCCCCAGTTACTTAGCTATATGACATCTCAAAATTGGCTCATATCTCTAAATTGTAGCCCTTTTCTATTTCTTTTTGTTTTCTTCACATTTATTTGAAGAGTAAAAGCAGTAAGAAAAATTATATTTGACATACTTCTTTCCTTTATGTTATGAATCGACATCACTTCTTCCTAATCAATTGTCTCCATGAATGATCACTAATGATGCCTAATATATTAAATTCAATTTATAGAAAGTGCTCCCAAACAAATGTTAAAGAGTCAATAATAGGTGTGTAATATCTTAATTATTTTACAAATTCAATGGAAAGACATTTACATGTAAAATTTGCAAGATAATATTTTTTCACTACTTAAATGGTCTTGCTCCTAGTTGAACCAATTCTCTTCAAGTTCATTCCATCTATACACTCAAACATATGCTCACAACCATATAACATAATGTAACAAAATGACAAAATATATAGAAAATGCACACTTACATACAACTTGTCATGTAAAATGCATATGCATGTGTTACCTATCCACACTTGAATAACACATTGTCCTCAATGTGGAAAAGAGGAAAAAAATAAATAATAATAAAAACAAATAAGAAAACAAAAAAAACATAATGGAAAACATAAAATAAAAAAGAGAAAAAGGTAAAAATGGCTTGTGGAGAGTGTGGTGGAGATGGTGTTGGTAAGGAAACATGGATGTTCTATACTTTAAAGAACTTCAAAGCTTCTTTGTTTGATATATTTGTTACTTGAGTACTTGCACCATTTTTGGCTTCAAACACATCTATGTGACTCTCCATCTAATTTTTATTTTCGTCTACAACATTAAGAACTTCTTCCCACCATTCACCTTTTAAAGAGTTATTAGTCGATGTCTTATTGTCCTTTGGGGTGGTGCTTGATATATGGATAGTGCTTTCAGTTTCCTGTTCCTGAAAGAAGTTCCAGATTTTGGATTTCGGAGCTCTAGGTTAGGAAGCTTGAAAATCTCATAAAAACGTAAGTAGACCTCATTAAAACTCTTAGAATTAATAAGGGTTAAATCATCTAAATCCATACAAGAATCCACAAGTGTAGTAGTAATGAAACCCATACCTAAGTGATTATTCTGTTAGTGACACTGCCAATTAAGGAATGACAAATGTAGCAAGGTGCACAGAACAATGCACTATAGGATAAGCAAGTCTTTGATAAAACATTTTATACTTTGAGTTTCGTTAAAAATAGTGTAGTACATGAACTTGTGTAACAATAAGTGTTTTATGCTCTTAACTCGAATTTGATGCATTTCACAAATTTAATTTATCTTCTCTAATAAGAAGATTAAAATAGTTATTCACATTAGAATCGCAATGAGAGTCAATGGCTTTGGCTTTTGGTAAGTCAAATCTTTCATGCATAGTGCCATAATCTAACTTGTGTGCTCTATCTCTCAAGCAAAACCAAAAGGTGGCCAAATTCTTCGCATCATATAGGGGTGTTATGAAAAATTCAAGAGTCAACTCATAATAGATAGCAAATTCACAATAAAAAATTTTTCATAACAAATTTCAACTTCCAAGTTCTTAAACTTATCCTTCAATCCTAGTTTTGCTAGTAATTCAAAATCAAAGTATCTTTGAGTACTTAAAGGCTTGGATTTAGGACTAAGAAAGATGTCACCTTCCCCCTGGGTAAAGATGGGGAATGGAGCCCTAAAATCTCAGCTATGTCCCTTAATCCATGCCTAAAGAATTTTTGCTTCCTCTTATCTATCAATTTTTCAACAGTTTCCTTGGTCTTATATGCCATGGAGATGAAAACATAAAAAATTTGAAAGAGATAGAGAGAAAACAGAACTATAGAGAAAGGATGATTATAGGAACAAAACTTGTGATTTTGGTATAGAAAGTGAGAAATATGAAGAAAACTATGGACTAATGATTAAAAAGGGGAAGAAAAAAAAGATTTTAGTGAAAAAGTGAAGTGTTTGAGGAGTTTAATTGGTGGGGACAGCTACTTGAGAGAAAAGTATGGAGAAGATAGAAGAAGATGATGAATAGAAGTTACAAAATGTGGTTTTAAGTGAAAAGAGGAGAAGAGTTATGATGGGCATGCCATGATGGTGGGGTTTCCTAAAATCATGGGATGGTCATGGCTAGATCTATTTATCATGATCATGGAAATCCCAAGATTGTGGGTTTCTATTGCTTCATAAATCCACATTTTCCTCTTGTTTTGGTCCTCTTTCAAGTTATGTTTAATGACCAAACCTACAAGCCAACATTAAGCTCTTGATTGATCAACTAACATTATAAAATCCAAAATAGAAACATGTAAAGATAACTTAAAGATCAAATTACAACAACATACATATGAGTTTACAAAGAAAAACAAACTAAGAACATGACATGCTAAGTTTATTTTCATTAACTTAACCATAACCAATCTTCTCATGACAAAACAAAGGAAAGAGAACTTTCCTTTATTGTAAGACTACCCCTCTAAAATAAGGATTGCGTCTATGGCCATTAACCTTGAATGTCTATCCTTAATTACTTTCTAGTTCTAAAGTGCCATGATTGAAAACCTGTATAACCTTGAAGGGGCCACTATATCGATACTTAAGCTTACCTAGAAATAATGAAAGTCTCGAATTGAAAACCAATACCAAATTCCCACTCTCGAAGTCCTTCTTCTTGATAAGAGCACCATACCACCACTTAACTTTTTCCTTATACAACTTGGCATTAAATCTTAGCTCCTCTAATTTATTAAGTTATAGAAGTGTCTTTTCATCAGCCCACTTCCAATTAAAGTCCAATTTCTTGATTTCCTAATACGCCCTATGCTCTAACTCTAAGGTAAATGACAAGCCTTCCCATAAACAATTCGAAATGGGTTGTATTTATAAGTTTCTTGAAAGTGATATAATATGCCCATAATGCATCATCTACATTCAAAGACTAATCCTTCCTTGAACGATTCACTACTTTCACCAAAATTCTCTTCAACTCTTTATTGACAACCTCAACTTGATTACTTGTTTTTGGATGGTAAGGTATGCCTACTCTATATAAACATTATATTGCTTGAAAAGTGTATCAAAGAGCTTTTTGCATAAATTTTCTCTTACATAATTTATCATTGCTCTTAGAACTCCAAACTTGTTAAATATCCACTTTATAAACTTCTGCACCATTTTGTTATCATTTGTTAGAGTTGCCATTGCCTCAACCCATCTCAAAACAAGGTCGACACCAACTAGGATGTTTGACTTACTAAAAGATTATGGGAATTGTCGTCTAAGTTCTAACCCCATGCATTGAACTCTTCAACTTTCAAGATGTTGGAAAGGGGCATTTCATCTCTCTTTAAAATATTTTCAACTCGTTGGCATTTGCCATAATTTAGTATATATTCCTCAACATTCTTGAACAAGTTTGGCCAAAAGAATCCACACCCCAAATCACAAGCTATTATTTTTTTCTGTCTATAATGTCCTGTATAAGATGAATTATGACATTAAGTTAATATTTTAAGCATCTCTTCTTTAAGAACACACCTATGAATTAAACCAATAGTATATATTTTATATAAAACTAGTTCTTCCCTAATGTAACAAGTGCATTTAAATAAAAATCACTTCTGTTGTGTCAAAAGGTTCTCAAATTTTTTTCCAAACATTTGCCCTCCTCTTGTGGATTCCTCCTTTTACTTCTCATCCTACGGGGTATTATTAATTGTTTCCTGCTGTTGTTCCCCTCCCAAGGGTGGGTTCTTATCTGTTACTCACCCGTCTACCAATACTTATCATAAAGAGATTCATTGTTCCTGACCCTACTTTACTTCACCTTAATTGTTATTTGAACAAGTAAACCTTATGTCTTGGTCCAAGTTTTCAAAATTTTGAATTATTTTTTAAGATTGTTATTTTTTACATTTAATTAGATTTATTTAAATTATTTTTATAAATTAAAAAAGAAAAAATTTAAAAATAAATATTAACAATATAATCGTTGACCATTAGAAAAAAAAAGGGTGGGAAGAAGCATTTTCAATTTTATTTTATTTAAAGACATTATTAATCATATAAATAATTTAAAATTTTTAAAGCCTCCGACCATGGGTGTACTATGCCAAAAGTGAATGTAGTTTAGTATATCGACAAATCATGGAACAAATAGGTTAGTTACCAATATCAATGATTCACTAAGAAACTATTAATTGATTTCTTCTTCTTGTTGTACCTCCTCTCCTTCAAGATGTTATAAATGATCAGCCACTATATTCTTTGTTCCCTTTTTTTCTTTTCTTTCAATGTTAAACTCCTTAAGTAATAACCTTTGTTGAATGAGCCTTGGCTTTGGATCCTTTTTGGCAAAAAGATAACGCATCATTGCATGACCTATAAAAACAATAACCTTTTAGTCCAGAAGATAGGAACAAAATTTATCACATACAAATACCACTTCTACAAATTTCTTCTTGATTGTAATGTAACTAAATCATTCTACTACTAATGTCTAGCTTGTATAGTATATAGCATGTAGATTTTTTTCCTTTCACTATCTTAGCACATGTCCTATGATGTGATCATTAGCATCATACATGATTTTAAATGGCAAAGACCAATTTGATGATGTCAAAATGGGTGTAGAGATGAGTGCCTTTTTCAACTTGTCAAAAACATTCAAACAATTAGTGTCAAAATGAAAGGATATATCTTTGGATAATAAGTTTGTGAGAGGTTTACAAATGAGAGGCAAATCATTTATAAATCTTTAGTAAAAATACATATGTCCCAAAATGCTCGAATGCCCTTAACCTTACTAGGCAATGGGGGCTTCTCAATAACCTCAATTTTAGCTCTATTCACTTCTATACCCTTGCACGATATCTTATGACCTAAGACTACCCCCTCATGCACCATGAAGTAGTGTTTTTTATAATGAAGGACTAAGTGTGATTCCTTACATCATTGAAGGACCTCAACTAATTTTATCAAGTAAAGGTCAAAATAGTCTCCAAATACCGATAAATCATCCATGAATGCTTCCATTATGCCTTTAGTCATGTCTATAAATATGACCATCATGCAACTTTGGAAAGTGGTTCGTGCATTGTAAAGCCAAAAAGGCATTTTTCTATGGGGAAATGTTCCATAAGGGTATGTGAAGATGGTCTTCTCTTAATCTTCAGGATAGTTGAAAATCTAATTGTAAACCAATTAATCATCAAGGAAGCAATATAAAACATGCAAAGCTATTCTCTCAATCATTTAGTCCATAAAAGACAAGGAAAAATGGTGCTTCTTAATCACGAAGTTTAGCTTCATATAATTAATGCAAACTCTCTAACCTGTGACTGATCTTGTTGAATTAATCTCATCATTTTTTATTTTACATCGTCGTGATGCCTCCTTTCGTTGTCACACATTGCAATGGACTTAATAAATTACTAGCTAAAATTAGATAAATAATTATAGCATCTAAAAACTTTACCATTTTTCTCATAATAACCTCTTCCATATTAGGATTGAGTCTCCTTTGAGACAATCTCACTTTCTTACATTTCTCTTTAAAGTTAATCTTATTCATTACCATATTGGGACTTATTCCTTTAATGTATAAAATTTTTCATACCATGGCTCTCATCCTCCTCTTAATGGCCTCCACTACCTTCTCTTCTTTCTCCAAATTATGTTAGTTGGATATTTTGATTGATAACATACTATCATTTCCTAAAAAAGACGTACCTAAGATGTGAAGGTAAGGGTTTTAACTTCAAAGTAAGTGGCCTCTCAATGGAAGATGGAATGGTTGCTTCGGTTCTCACTAAGGGTTCTTTTTTTTACTTCTCACTTAGACCCTCTTCTTCCTTTAAAACCTCATCATCTCTCACCTCCATGTCTTCCTTAACTTACTCCTCAACACCTTTTTTTTAAGTATATATATCTTCATATAACCACTTCCTTCAACTGGATTTTTTAATCAGTTGCTCATGTTAAACTTTACATGTTCATTAGCAATTCTAAAAACTAGCTTCCCTTTATGTTGTACATCCATTACTACTCTCCCAGTGTTTATAAATGGTCTCTTTAAGATTAATGGATAGTCACACTCTTCCTCAAAATCCATCATAAAAAATCAATTGGAATTACAAATTTTCCCTGCTTGACCAACATATCTTCCACCACTCCAATGGCTTCTTTATATATTTGTTTCCATATTAGATGAGCACCTTCTTGTCGACTAGCCCCAATTTCCTGAAAATGGGCAAAGAAATCAAATTAATTCTTACTCATAAATCATATAAGTATTTAAAAAATTCAAAATTACCAACAATATAAGAAATAGTAAAATTCCTTTACTACTTGGATCTTATAATTTATATGCCATATGGCTAGTAATAACGGAGCTACAACTCTTCGTTAAGGACACTATTTGATTGTCATTCCATATCTACTTGTTGGTTAAGATATCATTATGGAACTTAGCATATTTGGTCATGTTCTCTAAAGCTTTCAAAGATTACAAGTTCAATTTCTTTAGCTTCTCTAAAAATTTTGCAAACTAGGCATCAATTTGGTTCTTATTTAGCCTTTTTGGAAAATTAATTTTTGGCTTGTAAGGTAGTGGTGGAACATAAGGCTTCTCCTCATCCTTCTCCTCTTCTTCTATTGGCTTCCTTCAATAGGATTTTTGACCTTCTCATTTGGTTCCTCTAATTGCTTCCTATTTCGGAGTGTAATTGCCTTTAATTGCCCCCTTATATTAGGTTTCGTGTTGCTTACCAGACTCCCCATATCTCTTTTTTATAATGCATTGGAGAGCTGTCCAACTTAAACCTCCAAGTTATGAATGGAAGAGCCATGGTTCTTCACTATTTAGTTTAATTAAGCTTCTATCCTCTTTTAACCTTCTTCTTGGCTAGTAAACTTGGAACTCGAAACATCAATCAACTTGTACATCTTCGACTCTAAGGACCTAAGTCTATCTTATTAATAACCACATGGGCTTTGTGCTCTCATATTATTTCCTACATTATTAGTACACAAAAAATTGAAATGGTTCTTCTATCCCAAATTATAAGTATTACAGTAAGGGTTGTTACATCTTCTTTATGGCGCACTTACATAAATTATTTTTTGTATACCATTGTTATCCATTATGAAGCAATTAACTATCCGTTTTCTATCTTACCTACAAAGCTCACATCTATGTTTCATGGCTTTCACTGAGGTGGAAGACATGGCTTACAAGTTTCTTAATTGCCTGGTGAGGGCTATTATCTGTGCATGTAGAGTTATTAACAAATTCATGTCTATCACTCGCTTAAGCTCTTTCAAACTTTGTTGTTTGCTCCTTTCCATTGTCCACAAAAAAAATTTTATTGACCATCTCCTCTAATAGGTTATATGCAACATCTATTGTTTGTTTCATCAAGGAACCTCTAGATGTTGCATCTATAGGCATCTTGTATGTTAATTTACTTCATTTTAAAATGTTTTTAAGAGGAAATCTTTAGGTAATTTGAAGAGTGCGTAGCTCCTTTGTAGTTCCTTGAACCTTTCCACGTTAAATATATTGACTCTCTATCATTTGCTAGAAATTTTTGTTTTTCCTGATGATTCTTGTAGTCTCTGTCAGTGAAAAATAATTGGCCAAAAAGGCTTGCATCAGCTGGTCCCATGTTGTGACATTCTCTAGATTGAGAGAATTAAACTATGCTTTAGATCAATCATTTAATTTTAATGGAAATAATGTCATCTTCACATCATCCCCCAATAGCCCATTATAACAGAAAGTGTTACATATCTCTAAAACATTTGCTAAATATGCATTAGGGTACTCATTGTCAAATCAATAAAATGACACATCAGTTTGAAGCATGTTTTATAAAGTTAGATTAATTTCAAATTTGTTACTTTGAACTTGGGGTCTTGTGATCCCTTGTTGATTTGCATTAAATTTTGGCCTTATAAAATCCATGAGGGTCCTCAAAATCTGTTTTGCTCTCCTTCTTCTGCAATTAATCTTTATAAGGGTTCTTTGCACTTCACTCTTATTGCCCTCTCATGTTATGTAATATCTAAAATCTTTGCAACAACTAGCTTGCTTGAACTACTTATAATCCATGTGGTCATCCACCTAAAATTACATAAGCAAAAGTACCAATTTTCTTAAATAAAAATCACTCAAATTGAACAAGTTGCTGAAACTTCTAATCTTTAATAGTGGTGCCAAAACTTTGTTTGCTAGTTTTAGTGCTTAAGTATACAAATCTCAATTTTGTAGTACAACTAATATCATCCTACAGGGATTAGGAATAGCCAAAAAAAAATTAGAGTTACATTTTTTTAAGGCACACAATAAAAAGGAATCAACAAAAATTAACTTAAACTAGAACAATCTAAAAATTTAACAATCAAGGGTATAATAACTTTAGAAATCGAAGACAAACACCAAGAAGTAATTATATCCTTATTTTGCATCCCTCTTACCCTATTTATTAAATTATGTTTGACCTAAGATTTTATATAGTTTTGATTACCCTATCTTAAGATCTAACCAAGTGTCCTTAACTAAATTAGAAAGTAATTGCATTACAGTCTCTTAATATCTTAGAAGCATTCCTATCTATCCAACTAATTATGAAGCAATCCTGTAAGTAATTAATTAATTAGTTAAGATCCATCCTAAATTAATGTCTTAATCCAATATCTCAAATTCAACAAAGGAATATGCACAATAAACATCATAAGCCCATATGCATTAAATTTATAAGATAAGAGTTCAAAAAATTATTTTAAGAGTAATTCTTATGGAAAATTTAGTTATCTATAATGTAAATAAACCCCCTAACAATCTTTTTCTTCAAAAAAAAAAAGATAGCGTATAACATATCGAAGAAATTAGATTTAGCTTTATGATTATTCTTTTTTAGCCTATGGATAGAAAATTTGAAAATTTGGGTTAAACTTAGTGAATACCTCGGTTGCTCTTCTTTTCCCTTCTTAACACCCACCAAAATCTATTCTTTTCCTCTTTTGGTATGATGCTTAGCACTCCTTGGTAGCTTATATGGTATCCTACCATCTTATGTCGAAAAACCACTCAAAATCCAGAGATGTATATGCAACCTGCGTGACTCTTTAAAAATCAACATGCCATAAAATTCCTATGATTGTGGTAGAGGAGCTCCATAAATTTCTGCCATTATCATGGGAGTCCAACTGTTTTGGCCTTATAATTCTCCAATTTTATCTCTTTCTTCTCTTCTTTTACTCCTTTGATAAACTCCAAATGAAAACTGATTAAGCATCCACACAAATAAGATCCAATTCAAGCATAATATTAACATAAGACACTCAAAACATATAAAAAATAACAATAAAATCAAAAGAACATAATTCCAAGTCCAAAACACAACATTACCATCCTAAAAAATCAAAATGACACACTTAATAACTATTTAGACATTTCTTAATGCAAACCTATCAATGGTTGGACCACTGACAAAAATATTAAAAAACAGAGTTATATATCAATGAATAGAGCAATTTCGAAAGTGGTTTAATGAGTTATTGAGATGAGGTTAACATATAAACCTATCTTAGTTCTGCCACATGATAATGGAACATTTGAGGTGAGCAAATCCATTTTAGGAGTTAAAAGAGATATGGAATCAATTTGAGATGAAAAACTATGAAGTTACCAAATTTTGATAACTCCTAATCTATATATCATTAGGCATGGTTTGTGGTGAATATATAGAGACGAAGGACACAATCCATGTAATTATTATGCATATTAAGTTAAATTATTTGAAAGAGATGTTGCTTACGTTATTTTTATGTTTGATCACATTTCATAGGACTTTGAAAAGCAATTTGATACACCTTTAGGAATGCAAAAGATGTGGAATTTATTTAGGACTAGGAACATCATGTGAGGGAGCCTCACATAAAATTTTGTGGCTAAAAAAAAAGCAAGGAAGGGGTTATATTTTAAACAACAAAGAAAGGTAGAAGCTAGAAAACTAGCAAGAGCTTACAGGGTGATCCATACTACGTGGCTCTCCTCATGGAATTTGTTTAAAGAATCCAATCCATGGCCATTTACACCCCAAGTTAACTTTTAACCTAGTTTTACTATTTTTAAAGGGAATTTCCCTCTAAACATCTCTTAGAAGCTATTAAGGAACAAGAGACAAATCCTAAATCATTTAAAGGGATTTTGCACAAAATTAAAGGTCAGGTTGGATAAAAACATCAAGATTTCATGATCAAGAGTAGTTTTAGCCAACAATCATCAACAAAGTGTCAAGGAATTCAAAAGCATCGTTCATACCTTTGTCTGAACAGGTTATATAATATCTAGTTCGATAGGACCAAGCTTCCCTCTCCCTCTCAGATTAAGTGCAAGATGGTAGGCCGAAGAACCATTGAAAGCTTCAACTTGGCCACCGAAGAAGGCGAAGGATGGAATATATGATTAGTTCACCTATAGGTAATGCATTATGCATGAAGG
>JAOXYD010077043.1:0-12446 GCA_028565735.1 Pinacopodium congolense
TAAATTTAAATGAATTATAGCTTAAGAACATCCATAGAAACTAACTACTAAACATAGGTGAATCAAACATTCTATGGATAATTGAAACTATAAGAAATAAAACTTTAAACAAATAAATACTTGATCAAATAAATCTAAAATATTATCATTCAATGTTTGAAAATAAAACAAAATCCAACGATCTAGAAACACATGGTTAACCAATAATGATATTCGACTAAGGCAAAATGAGATTCTATAGAACGCATGAGACATGGCCATGGAGTGTATGAGATTCAACATTAGCAATTCAAATTAAGAGGAAATTAAAACCAAAAGCACAAAAAGTGTAAATGAAATAAACTCCAAGTTGTAGCCAAAGGTAATCATCTGCAGGAGAGCTTCATTGCCAAGTGGAGAAGAAGACAAAACACACCCAACATGGAAGAGCTCATCACATTTTTAGCCAAACCTCCAGCCTTTATTCTTGACTCATTCCCAAGTATTAAGAATAAGACAAAAACTACTCACCATAGATGATGTCTCCACTCACTTCTCCAGCCAAAACTCATCAAAAATCCACCGTCTATTCCTCCTTTTTGTCTTTTATTTGTGTACAGCTGTCGACCTCCTTAGACAAACCTTTTCTCTATGCCAAAATCCCTCTAGGAAAGCTCAATCTCATTGATTTAAAGTAAGACAAAAACTACCTACCATGGATTATGGATCCTGCTCTCTGACCAAGCTCTCTATCTTTATTCTCCTCCTTTAGTTTTTATTTTGTAGCCATCAACTACCCCCTTAGACAAGGCTCTTTAGGTCTTTTGTTAATTCAAAATACATGCATGTCCTCCACATTAAACGCTACTATTTTGTGCTTAAAAGAGAGTCAGACATGTTGCATGAGTTATTGCTGTTTGCCTTCAAGTTTGATCTCATTTTGGAATTTCTTCATACAAAACGAACATTTGTTCTCTTAACTAAATTGCAAGCCTCCTCTTCTTTGCTTCAAATTACTTCTAATCTTATTCTTTTCTGTATAAATTTGTGTCTAGTAATTAAATCTACATCAAAATATAATAAAAACATAAATTGAGTATTTAGGAAATAAAATAGAGTTAAATTCATTTTAAAATACATATAAAAAGATCATATAATTCAACCCTATCAAGCCAATAAAAAATTTTTTTCTAAAGGTTATTCTTGATCCTTGAAAAATAATAGTCTGTTATCCTTGATCCAAAAAGGTTTTGTAAGTTTTTAATATCTTCAAGTTTGTATTTCTTATTTTTCTTTCAATATTTCAAGTATTCTTCATATTTCTTATTTCATAAATGTGTTATTTAGCTTCTGAAAATTCTTATTTCTTTAGTATATTTTTTTTAAGAATTTAAGAACGTAATTCATCCCCTCTTTTAGGTTTCATTTAGGTCCAAAAATTGGTATCAGAGTATAGGTCTCACTTTTAGAGTAAATTCTAATGAATTTGTGAGAAAAGACAAAATGACACATTTTATGAACACTGTAGGTTCTTCACACAATCTAGATGGCCACAATCTACATAGAATACCTTACTTTGATGGGAATAATTTAATTTATTGGGAAAAATAGGATGAGATGCTATCTTATGGGAGAAAATATGGATTTATTGATAATGATAACTCAACCTTACGCAATGCCTACCAAACTTGTAGGAAGCAATTTAGTTCTAAAGAAAGAAAATGTGTGGAATCTAGATGAAAGGAGGTTAATATCCTTGAATAATAAAGCTATGCAAATTCTATATTGTGCCTTACGCATAGAAAAATATAATAGAATTGTTATATGTGAAATTGCATATGACATTTGACATAGTCTCACGATTACTCATGAATGTATGAACTAAGTCAAGGAGACCAAAATAAGTATGCGTACTCATGATTATGAACTTTTTCATATGATGCATGATGAGAACCATTTCTTCTATGTGTGCTCATTTTAACAATATTATTAGTGCACTAAAAGTTCTAGGGAAGACTTACTCTAGTGTTGAGTTGTGTAGGAAAATCTTAATGTCCTTACCCAAGACATGGGAGACAAAGGTGACGGTGATACACAAAGTAAAAGATGTTAACACACTCCCTCTCGACGAGCTCATCAAATGACTCTTAACATACGAGATGAGGATTAAAAATAATCTAGAGGAACAAGAGGTGCCAAGGAAGAAAAATATGGTGATCAAAGTAAGTAAAAATGAGGAGAGCGATAATGAAGAATCATCGGGTGGAAGCGAGGACAAGGAGCTCGCACTCATTACAAGAAGACTAAATAAATTCATACGAAATGCTTCAACGTGCCAAAAATGTACCTCTTATTCAAGGTTTAAATTATCTAATGCAACATGTTTTATGTAAAGTCTCAAAATTTACCCTAGTTAAAATGATACATATTTATAAAGGTATATGTGAGATGGTATTAATGGCCTATAGTTAGTATATTGTAATTAATTGATAACATTCAAGTGACAAGTTAAGTTGATACATGGAAATTAGAATGATAAAACTTATGACTTGTTCCTTCATATGTATATAGAAAAAGTTAGAACTAGGTTTTTAGGTCTTCTAGACAATTTTTTCCATCTATATGTAGCTTCAATAGCATCAACAATTAGACCATTAGGAGTTCTAAATCATGACATATGAATAAACAATCGAAGGTTGCTCCAAAATAGGGACAACATTAGGTAACCTTTTTTAACCTTAATTTCGAAGGTCATAGATTCAGAATTAAATCAAAGTCTCTGCTAGAGATATTTACCTTTATGTATTATGTTTTATAAGAAACTAAAATCACACAATTTGGGGATCTTTAGGCATAGTTATAACTAAAACAATGTGATTGACTTAAGCAAACCTTGGACACAATTCTACTACACAATACTCTCTTGTCATATTCAACCGATTCTATTTTAAATAACACCACAAGAATACCAAAGTAACATCCCAAAAACAAGTCTTAAAGTGTTACAAATGGAAGTTTAAATGGTGGGAAAGTGGGCTGCATACCTTGGTGTTAAGTGGCATAGTAAGCTTGTGACACCTTGGTGTTAAGTGGCATCTTAAGCTAGTGACACGTTGGTGTTTAAGCTAGTGACACCTAGCTAGTGATGAAGCAAACTTATACTGGAATACTCTAGCTCTCTTCATTCTTGTTTTCTCTCCACTAAAAACCTTCCATCTTCTCTTAATTTCTACTGGAATTTGGATCATTAACAATAGGAAGTTTTGTATGTGCTGGTTGTTTGGAAGATTGGTTTAGCTGGATTCTTGGAGTTGGATTTGAATTTTAGTAAGGTACGGGAATATTAAACTTAGTATCATATTATAACATGTATTGTTAGATGTTTGATATGTATATCTATAACTTTCATGAAGGAATCGAATTTGATTTCTATCATTAAGGGTTTTGAAAATTGGTTTGAAGTTGAGTTATGGTTACTGTCCACGTTTGAGAGCAGTCTATAGTATTTTGGGTATGTGGGTGTTACACCTTTTGGTATCAGAGCATGGTTTAAGAAATTCTAGTGTAATCAGCATTAAACTTTTGCTTAAAATTAGATATAAGAGTTGTGTTTTATCCTAATGTGGTTTGTCCCATGTTTTGGTTATAAAATTAAAGTTGGAAAGATCCCACGAAGTCATTGATGAGGTTGCTGAAAGTGCTAATCTTAAGCGATCTGGTCCATCTATCTCTTAACCTTCTGGTGTCAATCGAGGTGAAGCTGAGCTACCACCTCCTCATCCAGCTTAGGGAGAGGCTTTGGTTAAGTTATCGCAGGACATGATGATATTACTACATCGTATGACCGCACCAAAGGTTCTGATTGATCAGATGCGGAAGTATGGACTTGAAGATTTTAAGGAGACATATTTAGAGGATTATGAAAAAGCTAAGTTCTAGATAGAGAAAGTGGAGAGGGTATTAGCTAAAATCATTGCTCTGTTTCTCTCCTTTAAAGAGCAACTTACGAATGGTGGAAGTTCGTTTTGATAAATCCTCAACTTCCAGTACCTCCGACTTAGGATTTCTTTATGCAAGAGTTCAAAGCTAAGTATGTTACAGAGGCCTTTAGAAAGGAGAAGTGGAAGTAGTTTTTGAACATAAAGCAGGAGAATCTATATGTTGTTGAGTACGACAGAGAATTTAATCAGCTCAGTAAGTATGTAGCTGAACCAGTACTTACTGAGGAGTTTCAATGTCATCAGTTCGAGGATGGTTTGAACGACTCAATTAAGGAGCATCTTGCAGCATTCACTTTATAGCAGCAAGTAAATTACCATTAACTTGTGTAATCTTCTATGAAAATAGAAAGGTAAGAGATGATTAAGAGAGAAAGGGGTCAGCAAAAGGGCTTTGCCAGAGGAGACCAATCTTTGAGTAAGCAGAGTCACGAAGGTGTTCCCCCTACATCTAAATTTACCCATAGATCTATAGCTCGGAGAAGGCGACAGAACTTTCCTTTATCAATTATTCCTGTCGGGGTTCTTTTATGAGCCGAGGTTCTAGTGCTTCAGAGTGTCCGTATTACTCTGAACATCATTGGGGTACTTGTTGGAGAGCTACATATGCATGTTTTTGATGCAGCAGTACGGAGCATCTGATAGCTAATTGCCATATAACACAGTCTCGGATGGCACAAGCTAACAGGGAGGTTTCTTACGCGTCTATTGGGAACGTGGGACGATGTAGAGGTCGTGGAGGATCTAGTCAGCTGAGGAACCAATTGAAAACTGTTGATCGACTAGTTATTCCTTCTGCTTTAACTCCAGCTTATGCATTGAAAGCTCGTGAGGATCAAGACTCACTTGAAGTCATTGCTGGTATTGTTTCTCTCTTTAATTCTGATATGTATGCATTGATTGATCCCAGATCTACTCATTCTTACATCAGTATTGTGGATATGTCTGAAAAGGAGATGCATATAGATAAGTTAGAATATGAAATTTATGTGACTAGTCCTTCGGGTAGTAGTGTGTTGGTTAATCAAGTGTTTAGACATTGTCCTATTATGATCCAAGGAAATAAATATGTAGCGGATCTGATTAAATTGCCTTTTCATTAGTTCGATTTGATTCTGGGTATGGATTGGCTATCTAAGCATTAAGAAATGATTGACTATACTGCTAAGACAGTTGTGCTTAGGAAGTCCGATCAGTCCGCAATAGTATTGCACGGCATTCGCACTGACCCTTTAGCTAATGTGGTATCTGCTATGCAAGCTTGGAAGCTTCTCAAGAAAGGATGTCAAGCTTATTTGGCTTTTGTGTTTAACTCTAAGAAGGAGAGTAGAAAATTGCAAGATATTAAGGTGGTGAGTGAATTTCTATATGTCTTTCTTGAAGAATTACCTGGACTCCCTTTAGAAAAGGAAGTGGAGTTGTTTATCAAAGTTATACTTGGGACTGCCCCTATATCTAGAACACCGTACAGAATGGCTCCTACTAAATTGAAGGAGTTGAAAGTGTAGTTGCAAGAGCTTCTGGATAAGGGGTTTATTTGACCTAGTGTCTTATCATAGGGAGCACCGATTCTATTTGTTAAGAAGAAAGATGGTACTCTTTAGATGTGTATTGATTACATGGAGTTGAATAGAGTCACAATAATGAATAGGTATCTGTTACCAAAGATTGAAGATTTTTTTGATCAATTGAAAGATGTTGATGTATTTTGAAAGATAGATCTACGATCGGGGTACTATCAACTCCGTATTAAGGAAGTGGACATTTTGAATACTACATTTAGGACTCGTTATGGACATTATGAATTCTTGGTAATGCCATTCGAGTTAACAAATGCTCCAGCTACATTCATGGATTTGATGAATAGAGTATTTAGGCCTTGTTTAGACCAGTTTATGGTGGTGCTTATAGATGACATCCTGGTCTATTCGAAGAATGAACATGATCATACTGAGCATCTTCGAATTGTGTTACAGACCCTGCAGGAAAAGCAGTTGTATGCCAAGCTAAGCAAGTGTGATATCTGGCTTCAATAGGTATCTATTCTAGGACATGTTCTCTCTTCTCAAGGGGTATGTGGGTGCTACATTTCGAGTGTAGTGAAAAGGGACATTTGAGATCATAATGCCCCCACCTACAAAAAGAAGAAGAAGAATTTGAGAAGAAGCAAAAGTGAAGAAAAGAAAAGAAGGATTTCAAGAAGAAGAAATCATTAAGAGCCTCA
Organism: Pinacopodium congolense; assembly: GCA_028565735.1. NCBI lineage: Eukaryota > Viridiplantae > Streptophyta > Magnoliopsida > Malpighiales > Erythroxylaceae > Pinacopodium > Pinacopodium congolense. Next base: position 6,202 of record JAOXYD010077043.1, read on the forward strand.
AGGTCTAAATCAAGCGATTCTAAAGAGGAATAAGTTGCCAACATATGCTTCATGGCATACAACAAGGTATGTTCCTCTTTTAGTGAAGATGAATGTGGTTATACATGTGATGAAGTGTTATAACATATAGAAGAGTTAACTAAAAAGAAAAAAAAATTGCATGATAAACATAAGAAAGCCTTAAAGAGATTAGAAGCATGTAAAATAGAGAATAATGATCTTAGAAAAGATATGACCCTAATTAATAAAGAAAATGATGAATTAGTCAATGAAAATAGGTTACTAAGGAAAGAAATTAAAACCCTTAAAGACTCACTAGAAAAATTTAACAAGGGAAAAGAAAAACTAAGTAATCTATTAAGTGTTCAAAAGTTCGGAAATGATAAACATGGTTTAGAGTGCAATAATGAAAAAGGGGTGTCTATTAGTAAGATTGTGTTTGTAAAAGGAAAGAACTTAGAAGATGAATATACTCCTAGGAAAGTTAAGAATACACATAGTAAATTGCAACCTAAGCATCATGCTTTCAAATACTCCTCAAAGCCTAAGAAATTTCCCCAACATTGATTTAATGATGAAAGACCTTCATGCATCCTAGACAAAATTTTCAACAAATTTGCATAAGGATCTTAGATATAAAAATGAGCATAGAAATACATACACTCCATTATTTTTCACATATTGTGGTTATCAAGGACATGTTTCTTATTTCTGTTATGATTGACTAAATATTTTTTCAAATGACTATAAAAATAATTATGTTTACAAGACAAAACTATTTGGATTTCGAAAACCAGATAAATGTTGTTTCTAATTTTTCAAACTATTTTTATTGTTTATATGTTTGTTAAATGTTTCTTATGAATTTAAATTGATTAGCTTAAAATTTCTACTGTTTATACGCTTGTCAATTTTGCCATCTTCAGAGGATCGGTTGACCAAATGATAACATTGGTCGACCCAAGGTTATTCGGTCTACTGAATAGGTAGGTTCGACCAACTGATAAACAAAACTTCGGTGTTAAGTCGACCAATGAGGCTGATTCAATCGACCGATAGGTCAAAATCATCATTTTATTTTATAATTCATCAAATCATACGTGTTTTATCTCAGTTAACATTCAACTTGTATTTGTGATTCTTATTTGTTCTTGTTTAAGGCATGAGTTAGGTGCATTAACACTTAAAGACCCTAGATAAAATAGGTACCTAAAACTATTTTCATTTTTCATTTAGGAAAAGAGAAGAAAAAAATGGTACTTAGATAGAAAATGTTCATGTCATATGAATAGGAATCCTTCACAATTTATTACATTCAAGAGTAAGGATGGAGGATCCATCATGTTTGGGGATAATACCAAGTGTAAGGTAATTGGCATTGGCAAAGTAGGTAAAGATAACTTTCCATTAATTGATAATGTTCTACTTGTTGAAGGTTTAAAACAAAACCTATTAAGTATAAGTCAATTATATGATACGAACTACAAGGTTAGTTTCTTAGGAGATGAATGTGTTGTTACTAAAATAGATGACAATAGTGTAATATTTTTAGGAAAAAGAGAAGGAAATATATACATCGTTGATTTACAGTGTGTTACTAACTTGGAAGATAAATGTTTAATATCCTTGAAAGAATGCGCTTAGACTTGGCACCAATGACTTGGACATGTAAGTATGGATCTCCTCTTAAAGCGTAATTCAAAACAACTTGTTATAGGGCTTCTAACAATAAAATATGAAAAGGACAAAATCTATGGAGCATCTGAAATGGAAAAACAAGTAAGAAGTTCATTTCAAAGCAATAAATCGGTAACATCTTCTAGACCTTTTGAATTACTTCATTTGGATTTGTTTGGTCCTATTAGAGTAACTAGTTTAGGAGGAAAATCATATGCTTTTGTTATTGTGGATAATTTCAATTGTTTTACTTGGGTTTTATTATTAGGCTCAAAAGATGAATGTTTTAAATCCTTTTAGTTTTGCAAAGAAGATACAAGATGAAAAATCCTTATTTACAGCATCTATTAGAAGTGATCATGGTAGAGAATTCAAAAATGATATGTTTGAATGTTTTTGTGATGATCATGGAATTTCTCATAATTTTTCTGCACTTAGGACACCTAAAAAAAAAGGTGTAGTAGAAAGGAAAAATAAATCCTTACAAAAAATGACGCAAACTATGATAAATGAGTATTATTTGCCAAAGTATTTTTGGGTCGAAGCCGTTTCATGTGCATGTCATGTCATCAATAGTGTAAATATTAGACAGAATTTAGACAAAACTCCTTATAAACTTTTGAATGATAAGAAGCCAAAAATTAGAGATTTCAAAATGTTTGAATGCAAATGTTATATCTTAAACACTAGAGAAATTTTCAGAAAACTTTATTCTAAAACTTATGAAGGCATTTTCTTAGGATATTAGGTATCAAATAAAGCATATTGAGTTTATAATAAGAACTCTCATTTTGTTGAGGAATCTATGCATGTTGTTTTTTTTTATGAAACTAACCCTTTTGAAAAAAAAAGTTCTTGAATTTGATGATGCAGATGTATCCAAGGGATTACAACATCTTTCACTTGAAGATAATGGGAAAACATCCCAAATTATTTAACCAAGTTGAGAAGGAGGGGATGAGGAGCTACCAAGAGATTAGAGATACAAGAATGATCATCCTGCTGAACAAATTATAAGTGATGCCCATCAAGGGGTCAACACTTGATCAAAATTTAATCTATCTCATATTTTCATTCTTTCAATGATTGAACCTAAGAATATAGATAGGGCTTTTGATGATGAGAATTAGATCTTATGTATGAATGAGGAGTTAAAATAATTTAAGGAAAAAAAAAGGTTTGGACATTAGTACCTAGACCTATAGATCATCTTATAATTGGTGCAAAATGGGTGTTTAAGAATAAGTTAGATGAATAAGGTAACATTGTGAGAAACAAAGCCAGATTGGTAGGAAAAGGGTATAATCAAGAAGAGGTAATAGATTATTATTAGACATTTGCTCCCATAGCTAAATTAGAAGCTATTAGACTACTTCTTGCATTTGCATCCCATATATGTTTTAAACTTTTTCAAATGGATCTAAAGACTGCATTTTTAAATGGATTTATTTAAGAAGAAGTGTATGTTAAACATCCTCCTAGTTTTGAAGGACATGATGCACTTGAACATGATTTTAAATTATCCAAAGCTTTAAATAGTTTAAAATAAGCACCTATAGCATGGTACGATAGATTAAGTGTATTATTAATTGCAAATGGTTTTGAAAAGGGAAAAGTAGATACCACTTTGCTTATTAACAAAGATCAAAGTGAATTGTTGATTGTCCAAATATATGTCATTGATGTTAATTTTGGTGCTACTAATGAATGTCTATGTGAGGATTTTACTAAGTGTATGAGTAGGGAGTTTTAAATCAGCATGATTAGAGAATTGAATTTCTTTCTCATACTCCAAATCAAGAAAATGAAGGATGGCATTTTCATAAGTCAGACAAAGTATACATGAGAGCTTCTAAAGTTGTTTGGCATGGATCAAACAAAGCCTTTAGGAACCCCTATGAACACATCTACCAAGTTAAATAAAGATCAAGATGGAAAAGACATTGATGTCAAACTCTTTCGAGATATGATTGGAAGTTTATTATATTTAACTGCTACTCACCCAAATATCATGTTTAGTATTTGTTTATGTGCAGGGCTTCAATCCTCTCCCAAAGAATCACATCTGGTAGCTGTTAAAAGAATTTTATGATATTTGTTTGGTACTTTGATTTTAAGACTATGGTATCCTAGAAATTCATGTTTAGACTTGGTTGGGTATTTTGATGCTGACTATGTGAGTAGTTTAATGGATAGGAAAAGTGCATATGGTGCATGCTATCTTTTAGGAAATACATTAGTTTCATGGTTCTATAGAAAATAAAATACTGTTTCATTGTCTACAACGGAAGATGAATATGTAGCCTCCGGTAGTTGTTGCACCTAAGTATTGTGGCTTAAACAATAACTTAAGGATTATGGTTTGCATGTTTATCGAATTCCCATTTGGTGTGACAACACAAATACAATATATTTGACAAAAAATCCTATACAACATTCTAGGACTAAACATATAGAAATTTGATATCATTTTATTTGAGATCATGTACAAAATGGCGATATTGCACTTGAATTTGTTGACACATTACATTAATTAGTGGATATCTTTACCAAATCATTGTTTGAAGATCATTTCTGTACTATTAGAAGAGAAATTGGTATGATAGATGAGCTATCTCTTTGACTATTATTTTTACACCTTTTCTGTTGATTTCAAAAAGGGGGAGAAGAGTAGTATGTATGTTTTCAAGAGGAGAAAATCATGTATGGTTTTAGGGGGAGCTACATATGTATGAAGTAAGAGGGAGTTAGTGAGAACTAAACACCTGAATCTGGAAATTTGATCATGTTGATCCAATGGTATTGTTTAAATTGTTTTAGCTTTGTCATCAACAAAAAGGAGGAGATTGTTGAATCAAGAAAGGTTCCACCCAATTTTAATGATGACAAAACACCCCTTCTACTAATATTTTTTTGTTAAGTGGGTTTAAAGATAGGTATGTTGAAGAAGAAGAGGTTTAGTTAAATAACAACGTATTGACGCTGCTGAAGACCAAAGATCGGTCAACCGAACTATAGTACTGAAGGAAGCATCGGCCGACCGAAGAAGGATTGGCTGACCGAACAAGACAAAATGATCCACTAAATGAACATCTTAGGGTGATCAGCTGACCGAATGAAGAACGGTCGACCGAACGTTGGCTATCGGTTGACCGAACATGGCCTATCAGTCGATCTAACAGAGTGCAAAGGTCATATTACTCAAACAATAAAAGATTTGTCCAATGGATAGAAAATATATATAATGGCAAAAAGATATGTCCAACAGTCAAAAGAAATAAATTCACACCAAAGGATAGTTCAGTGGGTGGTTTAGTGTTTTTACACTATAAATTGATAGAGAAAGTAAGAAGAAACATATAGAATTATCATAACAAGAATATGAGCTTTACAAAGTGTCTTGAGAGTTTAAGGTGTATACATTTTTTTAAGAGTGCTTGCTTATCAAGTTTGTACGAGATTTGTGTTTTCTCTACTGGTGATTAATTCCTTTGTTATTTCGAGGTTATTCTTGAGCCTATAAAATTAATTTGTCTAAAGGTTATTCTTGATCCTTCAAAAATAATAGTTGGTTATCCTTAAGCCAAAAAGGAGTTGTAAGTGGTTAATATCTTCAAGTTTGTATTTCTTATTATACTTTCAATAATTTTCAATTGTTCTTCATATTGCTTGTTTTATAATTGTGTTATTTAGCTTCTGTAAATTATTGTTTCTTTACTATATTTGTTTTTAAGAATTTAAGAACCTAATTCAACCACCTCTTACGTGTCATTTAGGGCCAACACTTCAAAACCACCATTTTACTCTTGTTTTGCCATAAAATTCATATTTTCCTTAATTTTCACTTCAATTGGGGATTAATCTACAAATTAAACAAATTCAGACATAAATTAAATAATTAAACAACAAAATAAGGGTGAATTTACATCAAAATATCATGTAAATCACTATGAAATGAACTCTTTTTAGTAGTTAAAGGAGTTATTTGTGGTGCAATTCAGTGAAGAATGTTTGACAATCTTGTTAAAAAAAACCACGAAAAATGCTAAAGGATCCATAGAGTTTTACTATATTTTGCATTATTGGTAGTTTACCTTTTGATAAGGTATTAGAAAAATGGGGTGCTAGCACAAATTTGATCCCATATAGCTTGTTTAGCAAGTTTAGACTTGGCATACCAACAAACTAGGTTGAGCATTCAATTAATTGGTAGATCTATAAAATAACTTAGGGGAATAATTAAGGATGTTTTAGTTAAAGTTGATAAATTCATCTTTCAAACAAATTTTGTAATTTTGAAAATGGATGATAAGGGAGAGATTCCTTTAGTTTTAGGTAAACCCTTTTTACCTACAATTAAGTCTTTGACAGATGTGCATGGAGGGAAACTAACACTTAGGGTAGAAGATGAAGAAATTATGTTTAAAATCTCTTAATCCATGAAACATTTTGTAAGAAAAGACGACATATGTTTTCTTTATTGATGTGATTTGTTGAACCAAGGGAGGTTCCAATCTTGGTTTTGATGATAACAAAAAATGCTTAATCACTAATGGTTTGAGTTTATG
>JAOXYD010077064.1:0-12445 GCA_028565735.1 Pinacopodium congolense
GTGAAGAAGTCAAAATTCGACCATCAACAGTGTTCTACATCCCACCGTTACGTGTCACCACCTTTGATGATGCAGTCAACAATATCCACTCAAAATCTCTAATTTTGTGATTGTGGCATGTCTTCAATTAATGTTGCTATCTATTAGTACTAAGTTGGAGTCCAAACAACTTGCAAATCCGAAGAAAAATAACACAACATGGGATCTAATTGAAAAAAAGATCATATATGAAAATTAGAGAGAATTGGTTTTGCTTCTCTCTTAGTTTTTCATAAAGTTTATTAGCTTCAAACACTTGTAATTCAATTTATATTATGCTTTCTAAGTTGATGCTTATTGAAGAATATTGCTAAGACATATATCTGTACTTTTAAAACATCATAGGGGGTGTTTATAAACTCAAATTAATGTTGTATTTTCTCTGTTTTTCGGATTGAACAAAGTTCATGTTCATATGCTTATATTCTCTTATGTTCTTTTATTTTTCTATAAGTTATCGTGGATTTTGAGGTTGTGCTATTGTCCAGATCACATTAAGGAGTTCAAGACTTGTCTAGGAGCTTTCTAAACCTGTTTTGTAACTTCTAAACTTATTATTTTAGCTTATATTTTTCAAATATATCAAAGTATGTGGCTTAAGATGCATGTTTTGTATGCTTCATGATCATGTGTAGCTAAATCTATTTTCCAGCTTAGGATTGGTTTTTTAATGTTCTAAGAGAGCTTGAATGCATGTGTGAAGATCTGAATTTTGTTTATTGAAGGTCTTAAAGATCTAATTTTGGGCTAGTCACTTAAGATTATAGTGAAAGATAATATAAGACTTGAGAAATCAACTTAGGTTGTTGGAAAAACCAATAAACAACACAAATAAATCAATGAATGACCAAACTTTGATTATTTATGAGAGTTAGAGATTTGAGATTGCAAATCTAGAAATAAACTTCTTGGCATTAAAGCACAATGACTAGATTTAAAGCATAACAAACTTTAAACTAAGTTTAATAAAGAAAAGGCATAAGTATTAACTATAGCTTTGTCTTGAATTCGTGAAGGAACTCTAATTCAACCTTTTAAAATTGTTAAGAGCTTGATTAATTCATTAATCACCTAATCCTTAGTTGATTTCCATACTTTGATAATTTTTAGTAATTTAGAAATCATTTTACAATTCAAAATTGAAGCATAGTAGGATAGTTTAGTAGTTTTTCATCTTTTTTATCATTTAATTTTGAATTTCCTAGATAATTGTAATCTGATTACTCTAGTACTTAATCAATCACAAGTTCCTCATGGGTTCGACACTTGGAGTCTTAGAAATACTCCATTATTTTATTTATTTGATAGGTACACTTGCCTTTCACAACATTAATTTTCAAGTAAATTTACTTGAGTTTTTAAAGTAAATTTGTTAAAAGCGTTCCACATTTTTTAATTAATTAACCAACGCTCAACAAGTTTTTTGCACCATTGCGGGGATCTTTAACTTAATATTAGAAAAATTAATGTCAGTTACTATAGGACTTGTATAAATTTGTTTTTCTAATTTTTCTGAATTTTTGAGCGTTTATTTTGTATTCTTAATTTTGAGTGTTATTATTGGTTTTTGTTATATTTATTTCAATGTTTAGGTTAGAATTTTCTTTTTTTGTTTTAATTTCTTTTGCTTTATGTGTTGGGACATCTTTTGGTGTCTAGTTGAGTCACTAAGAAGATTTAGAGGTAATAAGAAAATTGGTAAGACTGTTAATGGTATGAGCCTAAAGATGAAAGAGATTATTAGGGAAATGCCTATTCTTATCCATTTGATGCGACATGCCTATGATTCAATGAGTTCCCTTTCTTACCCTTGGTATGATGCACCTTACTATGAACAATTATCATCTTTTTCCCATCAAGAGGAGCCTCAGAATGATTTAAGATCCACCATTTGTGACTTAATTAATGATAGCATTTCTAAACATCAACCCACTATGCAAGAATTGAAGTTTTCTTGTCCAAATTGGATGGAGAAATTAATTGAGTCCCTTATAACAAATTGTTCTTCTAAACCTCCTAATTCCAATCAATTTAAGCCAATTAAACTAGAATCTTTTGATTTCGATAGTGGGGAGCAAGAGTTGTCAATTTCCTTTAAAATTAATGATGTGGAAGTTGATGCTTGTGTGGATCATAGCCAAGTAATTAAATTTGAATATTTTGAAAAGGATGAAGAAACATTGGATGGTGATGAATCGCTTCTTGAATTTATGATTCAATTAGATAGTAATGTGGAGAAACTTGTAAGCGATCTAGAATGACGCGAGTTAGAAACCTTAGAACTTCCATAAAATGAGGTGGCTAATTCAAGTCATGATACAGACATCATTGGCGCTGAAGAACTCTTCAATGAAGCAATGGAAAACCATGACTTAAATGACAACAAAATTCAACAAGATGATAAGGGTGATCTTAATGACATAAGTGGCCATGAGGAAAGACCTATGGTAGAATCTTAGGATATTGATGAACATGTTCAAGATTTGGATATTAAGAGTGAGGCAATTAAGATACCATTCAAGAGTATGGAATTTCCAGGTGTCACAATTTTTGTTCCCAAGCCTAAATTTGTAATTTTTTTAGATATTTGCCATGGTATTTTACCCAGAAAAGGAATTTTAATTGGGTTTTCATCAAGGGAAAGGTCTCTACGACATTTAAAAATGTAAGTGAAGGTATAAGGACCCTTGGAATTATTGTTTTCCCTTGTTTCAAGAATGAAACCAAAATGTTGAATGGTAAGCTTCAACTGAAATTACAACTTCTCTAGCTTTAAAGTCCAGCTAAAAGACCTTAAAGAAGCACTTTTCAGGAGGCAACCTAACTTTAATTTAAGTCTTTTGATTTGAATTTAGTGTGATTAAAATAAAAATAAATGTGTTAAAGCCTTATTAAGTGCGTTTTAATTAAGTTAGGTTTGTTTATGTTAGAATGCCTTTAGTGAGGTGTGATTTTCTTTTATTTTAGAGTGTTTTTATCTTAATTTTGAAGCCATTTAATGGACAATCTAATCCCTATTGTAAGGAATTCATTTAGGGAAGTTTTTGTTGTGAATTTGGAAGAAAAATGGATTATTTATGTTTTGAGTAGACGCTTAATGGTTGTCTCAGAGACCACCGTTAAAGGATGGGAGACCGACATTGATCTCTTTGTTCTGGAACATCAATGACGATCTACTCATCTATTAACAACATCGTTAAAGGATGAAACTCCCACTGTTGAAGGACAAATTAGGTAGATAAATGACACCTATTCCATTGTTCATCGTCTTCCACATTTCATACCCCTTATGCGCCCCTTTTTCGCCTTTTACTTTTAAATCACCATATCTTCCTCATTTGTTAACCAAATCGTGTGTTTTTTTGTGTCCATTTGTCACACTTCCAGCCCTCTACATGATTATATCCTCTAATCATTCAAAAAATCCATATATTTTTGTGAAATTTCTTTGAACTACCCGGATCCTTATTTCTTCTTTAAGGTAAAATTTTTCAATTTTCTCTTGATATAAACATCCATTTTATTGAGTTTTAGTATCATCATGTTTAGAATTTCATTATCTTTCAATTTATACCAATTTACTTCGCTATTATTGTCATAAAAAATCAAGAATATTCGAATAAATGGAATATTTAGGTGACCTTAGTTAAAAAAATTTCTGATTTTTTAAATGTTTTCTGATTATTTTGTTTGTGCTTATTCAACAATTTCTAGTTCGATGACACCACGAAAAAAGAGACTTGCCATGATCCCTCAAAGTTCACCACTCGTGAGAACTTTGATTGGTATGAGTCTCACCGCAGAAATGATTTCATCATCCAGCGTCCTATTCATCTTGATTTATAAGCTCAATTTGATATATCTAGTGCCTTTTGAGCCATGGGCTGGGAGCCAGTAGTCACTATTACAGGACCATTTTATCCTACCTTGGTTAGCAAGTTCTTTGCAAAAATTAAGAATAAGGCTGAGGATTAAACCATTGAAATTAGATCTACTGTTCGAGGTATTCCCATCCTCATTACTCGTATTTCTATTTTTGAGCTGTTAAGAGTACCCGATGAGGGTGATGTTTATATTAAGTCCAACGATACTTTTCATGGTGATCTAGTTTCTTTGGATCCCTCTTTTTCTGTTGATACTACTAGATATCCATTAGGCTTGACTAGAAATGATAGAGGTTATACTATTGCTAATCTAGCAGCTCATAAGCATATCATAGTTGCCCTCATCAGTACTAATGTAGCACCCCGAGGTAGCGATTTAAATGAGATGAGATTTGCTGACATTTACATTTTATATAAGATTCTGCATGGTTTAGGAGCTATTTCTATATTGCTATTGTCTAGTTTTCTTGTGTTTGACCATGTGGGAAGTGGTTAAGTTGAAGAGGCCAAGTAAGAATTTCTACTTTCCATGTCTGTTGATAAGGATCTTTAGGGACGCAAGAGTTCCTTTAGATACTGAGGAGCCTGAGGATCAATCACACCAGAACTAGATTACTACTAGACTACTTAAAATTTGGAGATTAAATTATCATGGAGGTCAGTGGTGAAAGTTATGGGATGGTGAGACTCATAGGGCTCCACCTAATGCTCCTGCTGCTGAGGTTCCTGAGGTGGCTATGGATGAAGCTTCTTTTGAGGACACACCGAGTGTGTATCCACCTTGTCATTCTCCAGCTATTGTACCACCTCCACCTTCTATTACTAATCTTATGATTGGTTTCATGACTTTCTTGACCAACATAAAGTCTCAAATTTTTTTAGAGATGTCTGAGTTTCATGGTGCTACTGAGGCTCTATTAGGTAGTATGGATCTTCACATGGTCAGGGTTGATCCCATAGGGAATTGATTGTGTTTTTCAACTATTTCTATTGTTGAGCAAAGGAAAAAAGAAAAGAAAATAAACTCTTATATGCAATAGAGTTAAAATAAATGAAAAGAAAATTAATAAAACTAAAATGAATGAAACAAGAATGAAAATAACAAAGACAGAAAGCTAGATAAAAAATATTATCTAGATTCATGAATTACAACTAATCATCAAAAATATAAATTATGTCATGTCTAAGATGCTAGCATATAGACACAAACAAGCTCTTGTGTCCCAAGTTCATCTAATTTTATATAAGTCTTATATAATAGAAAACTTACCCCTAGCCATACATCAACCTAGAACAAGCTCTCTAGATTTATTATTAAGAACTAAGGAATAACTAACTAAGGCCATAATCTTTTAAGCTATGATAATATACCCTAAATAATTGGAACCTTAGATTAATTGAATAATTTATCTACAAAATCAATTAACTTATTGTTGCTTATAGATTTTGCTAATGACAATTACAATCAAAAGCTAAAATCTAACAATTAAACTAGAAATTACACCTAGGATGGCCAATCCTATGAATTAATTCCTAATCATTGGATTAATTTTGAATTCCAATTCATTCTTAACATAAATCACAATGCCTAATCAATTCTAATTCAAATTTTCACAATTATAATTTAATTACCCATCAAATATCTTCAAACCTAAGAAAAATCTAATTTAACACAATGAAAATAACCATAATATAAACTAAAATTAACAAAATATAATATGAAATTGCATAAAACATAAAGAAAATAATAAATAAAGGATTGGAAATTAAAAAAACACTAATATATTAATATAAAACCATGATTTAACAACTATTTATATTAAACCCAATCTAAATTCTAAATAAAACAAATGAAAATGGGAAGATAGTATTAAAAACAACTAAAATAGAAAGCAATAACACTTGAAAAATGAAATCTACAGGAGGAATAAAGAACTCAAAGAAAAGAACATAAAAAGAATCTAGAGCAACAAGGAAATTAGGGTTAACCTAAGTGGGAGCCTAAAAAACTATGAAAATCCTATCCTCCATACTATTTATATACCTCTATTAGTGTTTATTATATTTGGAGGAACAAAATTTGAAGTTTTCCTTCTTCGTTTTTTTTTCTTTTTTGCTTCCTTGATATTAAGTGACATTTTACTTAACTTCAATAGCCGCTTATTTCAACCATTGTTCAAGGACTTGGATTCATTCTTCAACAATAGTTATTGCTCCTTCAATGACAGTTGCTGTTGAATATCTGTTGATGTCATTATCAGGCCTCCTCTTACTCTTTTTCTCCAATTCTTCTCTAAGCTTGTTTCTTTCAACTTGTATTTGTGTCTTAAGGTTAAATCTAAATGTAAACTCAAAATTAACACAAATAAATCATTTAAACATCAAAATAGAGATGAAATCACATTAAAACTCATATGAAGATATCATAAAATACGTCCCTATCACTAGGAATTGAGTTGCAATCTCTCAATCTCTCAAAACCTTTCTTAACTACCCAGGTAGTTATGAAGTAATGGTTTATGTAATTAATCAATTAATTAAGATCTCTCTTTAATTAATTAAGAAATAATGTTTATGGGTATATTAGGATACAAACTCTCTTTGTGCAACCTAACACTAACATCCTAATCCAATCTCTAAATTTGAATCAAGAAATAGAACAATCATTGTAAAAATATCGCATTTAATCAATAAGATAAAATTTTAACAAAATAACCTAGAAAATTGATTGTTCTTAATGTTTCCCTTAGTTAATCTTGTTTTTGCCTCTTAGCAGCCACCAAAACCTGTTCCTTTTCTCTTTTGATATGTCAATACACATTCCTTAGTGGATCCTAGGGTTTTCCACCCTTCTTGACTTAAACACCCCAAAAATCCCAAAACATGTGAGAATCATGTGACTCTTTAAAATTCAACATCCCACGATTGTGGTATAGGGGCTCCACAATGCAATCCCACGATCATGCCTTCTGCTTCCTTAAATTTCTCTCCTTCCTCTTCCTTAACAAAGCCTCAAATGAAACCACATTAAGCATCAATTCAAACAAGATCTAATTTATGCCCAATATCAACACTTAATAATAAAAACACATAAACACTAACAATAATATCAAACTAAACATAAATTTAAGTCCTAAACACAACATTACCTTTCTGAACACTCATAATAGCACACTTAATAGCTATATAAACATAATCTAATGTAAACCTATCAACTTGCCCACATTTAAACCTTTTATTTTCCTCAAACAAAACTCAAGTGTAGGACAAAAAAAAAAAACATATGAAACACAAAATGAAATATTGAATGGCATCTTCAATGCAACAATTAAAAGAAATTTGATAGGACTAGCTTGCCCAAGAACATCAATCATTTAAGGAGATACAAAACATTTACTTATTCCATTCACATCATGAGCATCTTTGAATTGAATATGCTCTTTAATAAGAACATTATGGAATTTATAAGCATGAACTATATTTCAATTACCAAGTGAAAGGTAGGCTATCACTATGTAATCACTCATGAAATGTCTTATTATTGAAAGAAGATCCATAAGTCTTCACTTTTCATTTGAAATCTCATATTAACCTTTATTAAGAAGAACAATCTAATCTTTTTACATGATTTTGTGTATTTTTTGGGACCACACATCTAATTACTTAACTAGGTGATGCTTTTTTAGCTTGGTTGGAGTGTCATTCTAGCCTTTTGACATGAAGGTATAGGTTTTATAGGGCATAATAGGAATGAAGTTTGTTATGTTTTAGTATGCCGTTTAAATTAAATTCATCCACATTTTTTATTTAAAAGTACCCAATTTGTGTTATTATATGTTTAATGACATGTTTATTTTCTTAAAACAAATTATAGATCAAAACATTAAGTTTTATAAGAAATTGGAGTGAAAACTGAGTAAAGGAGAAGTTGTAGCAGGCCTAAATGGTAGTTGGGGGGCATTTAACCTGAAATGGTGCCATTTAGCATAGTGTTCATGAAAACAAATTAAGGAAAAAAGGGTCTTTTCCAAAAGATTAGCCTTACCCTAATTGGAAAGGGTATTTAAGGCCTTAAAAAGGGTAGAAACGTGGAGAGGAAGGCAACCTTTGTTTCCTAATATTTTCATTTTGATTCTCCTAGTTTTCTTTAAGTTTCTGGATGTTCATAGGTTCGTTGAGTTTTTACTTATAAATGGATTTTCAAAAGTTTAATGAAGTGTTTTGCATAGTTTTCACCTTTTTTTCAATTGTTTAATGATATAAGAGTTGTTTTTTTTTAATTTTTTCCATCTTTTAATGCATATATATTAAATATTTGATGAGTTTTGAGTATGAATGTCTTTGATTATGTATGAGTTCTTGAATATATATATTAATAGATGATTGTTTCTTCAATTCCCATCCTTGATTTTGGTTGTTTAAATATAATTACTTGTTATTTCAGGTCTGCCCTTACTGATTTTTGGTTGTGTGATGGTTTATCTTATCAGTTTTTGCTTATTCTTAAAGATTTTAATTGGTTTATGCTTGGTAGTTGAAAATGATGCGTGTTCTTAGATTATAAATCATTTAATTTTAGTTTTTATTTAGTTTGAGTTTGTTGGAATTTTTGTTTTAATGAAATTAGTTTGGGTTTTGTGAATTGGATATGTTTAGTTAATTGTTAGCATAAAAAGCTTGGGTTTTCATTGGGTTAAGTGTTGAATTGCAATTTTCCTTACTTTTATTAAATTTTCTAGCTTTGGTTTTATTGATTAAGTATAAGTTATGATTTATTTAATTTGTGTTTTTATTATTTTAAGCATGTGTGGCTAGGTTTTTAGGGGTTATAAGGCATAAAAGGGATAATGGTTAATTATTTGTGAGAATGTGATTGAGTTTTATTGAATTGGTATTTTAAAGCTAAGGATGGGTTGGAACTTAGGTTCAATGTCAAGGATTAGATATTATTTCTAGGCTTGATGACCCTTTAAGTAATTTCCTAGTCTGAATGCTAGGTTTAAGCATGTGATAAGTAATAGTCGTTCATAATTTGTGAATATAGCAGTACATTAGC
The DNA here is from genome assembly GCA_028565735.1 of Pinacopodium congolense. Classification (NCBI taxonomy): domain Eukaryota; kingdom Viridiplantae; phylum Streptophyta; class Magnoliopsida; order Malpighiales; family Erythroxylaceae; genus Pinacopodium; species Pinacopodium congolense. The sequence continues at coordinate 8,980 of JAOXYD010077064.1, forward strand.
TGGATTTGTAGGCAAACTTAGCCAATTAGTTTAAGGTTATAATCCTTTAGGTTACACTTTTCGAGCTTGCGAGTTAGTGGCCTAAGTTAGTAATTCCTTATCACCTAATGCTTCTTCATTATTAAACTTAGGGAGCTTATTCAAGATAGTAACGTTAGAGGTATGCCTAAATCTTGTTAATTTACCTACTTTATAGGAGTAGAGGATTTGATAGCTTGTCCAGATTTGTAGGCTAAAATTTTAGGTAGAGCAACATTTATTTAGATTCGAGGATCAATGATTTTCCTATAATCTTGATGATACCTTCTACCTATTTCTTTAATATTATTACTAGTTTATCATCTTTTGCATTATGTATCTCCTTAGTTTTCTTAGCTGCATTTTAGTTCATTTTGCTTTCTTCGCTTCAAGGATTTTTGTTTTCTTTCATCTACAACACTTGAAATAGTAATAGCATTCCATCTCTCTCTAGTTCGACCCTAACTCACTATACTACACAGTGAGGTCTAATTAGGAATTTTTTATTTTTGTAGTTTACAATGAGCTATCAGTTACTTAGCTATATCACATATCATAATAAACTTTTAACTCTACTCTTAAACCCTTTTTTATTTTTATTTTATTTTTCACATTTACTTGAGCAGTTAATGGAGTAGGAATCTTATTTGACACACTTATTTCATTTGTAATGTGAATCTATATCACTTCTTCCTAATCAAAATTCTCTATTGTTGACCACTAATGGAGCCTACCAAATTAAGTTCAATTTCATAGAAAGTGAAACTAAACAAATGTAAAAAAGGCAAGAATATGTGTCTAATATCCTAATTAATTTGCAAATTTAATAGAAAGACAATCACATATAAACTTCATAAGGTAACATTTCTTCATTACTTGCATTATCTTATTTCTAATTAACCCAATTCCTTTCAATTTCATGCACTCAAACATATGTACATAACCAATGCAATTCTCACATTATGTAACAAACTGAGAAAAAATATAGGTAATGCATACTCATAGTCAAAATGTCATGCAAAATGCATATGCCTGTACCACCTTCTCATACTTAGACAACACATTGTCCTCAATGTAGAAAGGAGGTGCATAAACAAATAAACAAACATAGAAAAAATAACCAAACCCAACATAACATTGAAAACATAAAATAAATGACATAATAGGGCAAGATTAACATATGGATAGTGTGGTGGAGATGGCGTAGGTGAGGGAATATGGATGTTTTAGACTTCAAAGAACTTGAGGAGCTTCTTAGTTTGGTATCCTTGTTCCTTGTGCACTTGCTCCATTTGGGCTTCCATGCATCCATACGGCTCTCCATCATTTTGTTGTTTTCTTTAGTAACTTTTAGAGCTTCTTCCCACCTTTCCCCTTCTTTAGAGCTAACAAAAGATGAGTCATGCCCTTTTAGGGTGGTGATTGGGATGAGGATGATGCTTGGGATAAGAATGATGATATCCCTTTCCTTCTTTTAAAAGAGTTCAAGATTTTAGATTTTAGAGCTTCATGTTATGATGCTCCAAAATTTCAGTTCGATGTAAGTAGACCTCATCAAAATATGTAGAATAAAAAAGGGTTAATTTATCCATATCCATACTACAAAAATTAGTAAGAGTAGTAAAAATGAATCCCGTGCCTAAATGATTGCTTTTCTTAATGGCATTTCTAAATAAAAAATGAAAATTACGACAAGGTATGTAGACCTTATATTTATGATCCATGCACCATAGGAAAAAAACAAATCTTTAGTAAAACACTTGTTACTTTTAGTTTTATTTAAAAAAGTATGGCACATGAATTTATGTAACTATAAGTGTTATTGTCTCTTTAAAAGAACATTCAGTGCCTTACGTGAGTTGAACTCATCTTCTCTTGTAAGAAGCTTCCAATATTCATTCACATGAAAATTGTCATGAGAGTTAATAAGTTTAGTTTTACACAAGTTAATTATGTCATGCATAATGCCATAGACTAACTTATACATTCTACCTCTCAAAGGAAACCAAAAAGCATCCAAATTCTTAACACCATACTAAAGTGTTGTGAAAAATTCAATGGTTAACTCATGATAAATAGCAAATTCACAATGAATGAATTTTCCCTAACATTTTTGTAGCAAAATTTTATAACCTGTCCTTGAAACCTAGATGAGCCAATAATTCCAAATCAAAGTATCTAGGAATACTTAAAGGCTAAGATTTAAGATAAAGGAAGGTGTTACCTGATAATTGTGTTTTTGTATGTGTTTTTCTAAGTGTTTTGCATGTGTTTTTCTAAGTGTTTTGCATGTGTTTATTGCATAATATGTTGTTTTTATTGTGTTTTAATATTTGTTTTGTGTGTTTTTATTTAGTATAATTTTAATTATTGTTTTTTATTTTTAGTATTAATTTAAAGTAAGTTTTGTTTATTTAAGTGTTTTTATTTGTGCTTTGTGTTTTTTATTATTGTTTAATTATTAATGTTGGATTAGAATTAATTTTTATTGGTGTATTTATTTATTATGTAGGCAAATTAATTTTGTTTTAAAAATAAAAAAAAAAGAAGAAAAACATAACAGAAGAAAAAAAAAAGAAAAAGAAAAGGAAATTACAACAGCCCAGCGCTAGGAGTCCAGACCAAGCAGATCCAGCCCAGGTGCGCCTCTGCTGACCCAGTCCTGCAAGCCCACTCGTCCTCAGCAGAAGCCCAGCATAGAAGCAGCAGGCTGCCCAGTCCTTCAGCGCCAGAGTCCAGCCCAGCAGCCTGCGCCCAGCCCGTGTATCGACCCTCTCCACCTGCTCCAGATCGGCCCGTGAGCCAGCCCGTCCTCGCCTCAGGCCCGCGCCTGCACTCGCCTGCGCGTAGCTCGCCCCTCTCCTGCAGCCCAAGCCGCGTAGCTCTCTCCCAAAGCAGACCCAGCTCCTCTCCTCTCAAATCTGCAGCCCACCTCCACCTCTCCAGCAGCCTGAGTCCAAAGAGCAGAAAATAAGCTAAAAACCTAGACAGCATCAAAAGGGAATCAATTCGGGACAGAAAAAGAAGAGAAAAAAACGCAGGCAGACAGACAGAAAGCAGGGGACGAGGAAGAGGAGGCGCAAAGAATAGGAAAGGGAAGCAGTGCGAAGACACAGTCAGACAGCTCTAGAGAGGACAGCAGCACAGAAAATAGGGGAGTTCAGCTACACAAGCACAAATACTTCAAGTTCATCATCAAGTTTATGTTTTTTATTTTATTTTATTTTATTTCCAGATTTTATTTATTTTCTTTTTATTTCAGTGTTATTTTATTTTACTGCTTTTATTTTATTTGTTTTATTTTATTTTTGTGAATATGAACTTGATGGAATTTAATTTCATGATTATGTGTGGCTAAAATATTTTTAGGGTTTGTTATTTGAATTATTTGGGACCCTTTGGTGATTAATTTAATTTTTATAAATATTTGTGAATTTGTATTGAGCTT
>JAOXYD010077075.1:0-12445 GCA_028565735.1 Pinacopodium congolense
TTTGAAATGTCAAAAGTGCATATTATCTCAATTTATAGGCTAAATCTTGTGTTTGAATTGTTTTAAGGTATTTGATCGTTCATATAGCCTCAATACATGGTTTCAAAAGTGTTTGACGTCCCAATTATCATTAAAAACTTGTTTGGAAATGATGGGAGTCAATTTTGCAGCATATTCTGTGTTTTCTAAACAGTCAATGGCGGGCTGATCATTAATCAACGGCACCCTGTTAAGCGTCATGTACCTTTGTCTCTAGAAGCTATCAACGATGGGCTATTCTTAGCACAACGACGCCATAAATCAACTTAGAGGGTATCATTAAAGGGTCAGACTCTAACGGTTACTTTCCCCTTTCGAGTCTTATTCTTTTTGTCTTTGTTCTAACATCTTAAAAACCCTCCTAAACCCTCCTTAAGCCTCTATACAGTATAGATACTCCTTAGAAATGAATTGTGATACTCTAGACTCTCCAAAAATAGATCAAACCTTTTGAATTCATCAAAAGCCTCAAGCTGCACACTTTTTCACTGCACTCATTTTCATTCAATCTTTTGCTGTCAATCTATGTTTTTGAGTGTGCAAATTTGTATTTAATATCTTTCTTGAGTGTTTAAGAATTTATTTGATCCATCTTTTCCATTTTAGAAAGGCTATTTCATCAAATTAAAGCTAGAACACATTCATCTATCAAAACTATCTCTATTAAGACTGTTCTAGTTTGAATCTCAATTTCAGGTGATAAAACATGTTTCTAAATTCATGTTATTGGAGTTTTCATATTGCTTAAGGTCTCTAGATTGTGTTTGAATCTTGTTTCGAATTTTTTAGGCCTGTTTAAGAATTGAGCTAAAACATTCATATACTTCAAGATAGCTCCTATTTTTACTGGTTTGAGTTTGATTCCGATTTCAACTTGCTTAATCTATTTCTTTGTTTTTATTATTATTGTTTTATGCTTGTTCAAATGCTTAGGATTTAGAATAATCTTAGTTTCGAATTTTTGGTTGGATATTTCATTATTTGTGTGCATTAGTTCATTTATACATCAAAAATGTCCAGTTTTTTATGTTCTTCATTCAATCACTATTTTTATCATATAAATTAGTTCTGTGTGCACAAAGTTACTATGGTTAGTTCACATAAGGTGATAGGAGTGCTCTGGTATTAGCCTATCTTGATCATATTATTTAAACATATGAAGGTTTTTATGTTTAATTTCTGTCATACTAAGTTTGTTTAGGCTTTCAAGATTGTCATCATTCATTCATATCATTTATACAAACAACTATGATGTTAGTAATAGAGTTGTTTTGTTATCATCAAAATAAGATGAAACCTCTCTTGGTTTAACACTATCAGTTGAGAATCAAAGGCAAAGATGTATTTAAGACTACCTTCAGGACTCAGTACGATCATTATGAATTCTTAGAAATGTCTTTTAGTTATACAAATGTTCCAACAGCTTTCATGGATTTGATGCATAGAGTATTTAAGTTATTCTTAGATAGGTTTATGATCATCTTTATCAACGACATTTTAGTGTATTCGCAAATAGATAAGGAGTATGTCCAACATTTAATATTGGTTTTACAAATATTTTGAGAACATCAACTATATGCCAAGTTCTCGAAATGTGAATTCTGGCTTACGAATGTCACATTCTTAAAACACACGGTATATCAAGACAGAATACAAGTTGACCCAAAAAAGGTGGAAGTTATGATGAACTAGGAAAGGCTAAAGATAGTGACAGATGTACAAAGCTTTTTAGGGTTAGCAAGCTACTATCGAAGATTTGTTAATGATATAAGATTGTAGTCCCGTTGACCTAATTGACATAAAAGAATATCTAATTCATTTGGTTTAATGCTTGTAAGGAGAGCTTTCAGAAACTAAAAGAGTGTAACTACAGCTACAGTACTAGCTTTACTAATGGAAGGTGAAGGATTTTAATTATACTGTGACGCTTCAAGAGTTGGCATTGGATGTGTATTGATGTAAAATAGTAGGGTGATTGTTTATGGTTCTAGACAATTAAAAAAGCACGAACAAAATTATCCTACTCATGATTTAAAGATGACAATAGTGATCTTTGCCATAAAGATTTGAAGGTATTATGTATACGGTGAGATATGTAAGATTTTTATAAATTACAGGAGTCTATAGTATATATTTCAACAAAAAAAAACTTGAATGTGCGGCAAAAAAGGTGGATTGAATTACTAAAGGATTATGACAACATGATTCAATATCATCCTAAAAAAACGAATGTCGTAGCAGATGCACTAAGTAGGAAATCCTCAGATAGTTTATCACATATCGCAATAGATAGGAGAGCTTTAACTAAAGAAGTGCATGATTTGATTGATCAAGACACTCAGTTTCAAATTTCAGATGTCGGTTACTGCTAGCTAGCATCAAGGTGCAATAAGTATTGATAGACAGCATCAAGGTCGCTCAAGGTTAAGATCCTAAATTAAAGAAACTTATGTATGAAGCTCGAGAAGGACATTGCATAGATTTTGAAATTGATTGAGAAGGCATTCTAAGAATGAATGAAAGACCATGTGCTCTAGAGATAGAAAACTTAAAGGAGAAAATTATATAGGAAGCATACTATGCAGCATACAATGTACATCTGAGTTTCACCAAGATGTACTAACACATATTGGTGGGATGATATGAAAAAGGATGTGACTGAATATATCTCTAAGTGCTTAAGGTGCCAACAAGTAAAAGCTGAGTATTAAAGGCCCTCAGGTAAGCTACAACAACTATCAATTCTAGAATAAAAATGAGAAAGGATCACGATAGATTTTGTGATTGGTCTACCTTATATTAGGACTAGAAGTGATTTAATTTAGATGACCATAGATTAGTTGATGAAGTCAGCGCATTTCTTACCCATAAAAACTATCTACTCAGCATCGAAGTTTGTTCAGGTGTATACGACTAAATAGTATGTCTCCATAGAATACCTGTATCGATAGTCTCAAATGGAGGATCACAGTTCACATCTTGGTTATAAAGGAAATTACAATAGGCGTTGGGCATTAGGTTGGATTTTATTACAACATTTTATCCTCAAACTGATGGATAGTTAGAGAGGACAATTCAGACGCTAGAAGATATATTGAGGATGTGTGTGATAAATTTTGGTGATAGTTAGAATTTGCACTTACCTCTGATTAAGTTCGCTTACAATAATAGCTATCACAGTAGCATTAGGATGGTGACATACGAGGCATTATATAAGCGAAAATGCTGATTATCGATGTATTGAGATGAGGTAGACGAGAGGCAGTTGGAGGGCCCAGAATTAATTAAAATCATGTAAGAAAAGATTTCATTGATCAAGTAGAGACTTGAGACAGTTTTCAATAGATAAAAGAATTATACATAATTGAAGTGTAAGAGGTGGAGTTTCATGTCAGAGATTTTAGTATTCTTAAAGGTATCATCGACGAAAGGTGTGATGAGATTTGGAAAGAAAGGACAATTATCTCCAAAGTATATTAAACCTTACGAGATAATTGAAAAGGTTGGAAATATGGCACATCGATTAGCATTACCTCCAAACATGACTCAAGTCTATCTAGTATTCCACATTTCTATGCTTCGTAAATACGTTTTAGATCCTTCTCATATCCTTCTACCTCAAAGCATGGAGGTAAGCGAGAAATTGACCTACAAAGAGGAGCTAGTGGTCATTATGGATTCTCAAGTGCAACAGCTTCGAACTAAACAAATTCTCATGGTTAAGGAGAGGTAGAGGAATGGTAAAGCTGAGGAAGTTACTTGGGAGACAGAGTGAGAGATGCGAGAGTTGTATACATATTTGTTTCCTCTATAATGAATTGTTGTAAAAATTTAAAGACGCAACTTTTTTTTAAGGAAGGGAGAATGTAATACCCTCCCCTTTATATAAATATCACTTTATCTCCCTTCTTTTTTCAAATTTTCATTTCACCCCCTAAATGTTACCATCAATTTTTCCATCTTCTTCACCCATTTTTTACCATAAGTGACTTAAATTAGCCACTATTATATATCAATCTCTTCCTCTAAATGAACCCATCACAATTATACCAATTTTATTCATTAATATTATTGGAATAGTCATAAAAATCGAGAAAAAATAGTCGCAAAAAACTTCAACCATCGATCTGTCCCAATGATGATTATTACTAGTCGCCATCACCATCCATCAACTCGTCTTGATATTAGGAACAAAAACATTATGGTATCATCACCAACAGCCTCTTGTATTGTCACCGATTGACAAAAAAGGTTAGGATTTCAAATGATTTTTCTTTAATTTGTTAAAATTAGTTAAGAATTTGAGTATGATGTTTTGGAAAAAAAATTTTACTCATCAAGAGCTTTATTCTGGTATAAAAATCGTTGAATTCTAAGACTACAAATTTTTCAATGATCGGAGGTGTCACCAGAATATTTCAATCGTCGAAGTTACTGTTCAAACAACCATTCCAATGAATTTTGTAGAAAAATTTTAAAAATTATACTAATCATTTTTCTCTCAAGGACCATACCAAGATTCTTAATGGTTTGTGAATTAAAAATCATGGAAAAATGAGATAAGAATATAAGAAGTAACTGAATTGCATAATTGGATGACTTTAACAATTCAAATGATACCTAAGTTATTAATTGAGCCCAATAACTTTGATTTAACACTAATTGAGATATTTACTTTCCTATTTAATATGTTCATAAGGAACAAGACCCACATTGTAAGGTTCAGACGGACGAGGATATTTATCAAGTAAGTTCATATTGACTTACTATTATCGCATTTATACCAGCAAGTGAATAAAGTTTAACGCTAGTATGAGAGATAGCACGTAGAAATGCATAGTACATAAATATATATATATAGATATATCTATATATATACATACGTGTATATATATGGCAAATATGTATATATAAGATCACATACTCACTTTATCACAGGGCTAGATACATATCATCGAAATATTTGAGTGGATAAGTTTGGGTTTGGGTGTTGCATACATACATTGATCATTACATGACTGAATGCTTGTTTAATGAAATTGCTTTATTGATATCTTGATTATGTGTTGTTGTGTTTGATTGTGGGAAAGGAAAGATCTGTTACCTGATGGCTATGCTTTAGGATGAAATGCGCATTGGTTATAATTTTGATTTTGAGAGTGACCATGTTTTTTTATATTGAGATATATTATAGACCGATCCTGGTTGATACTCGATTTTCGGTTGAATCCTTATTTGTTATGTTTATTATTGATGTGATTATGATTTTGGATGCATTTAGCAAGGGCTGGTTTGTTATTGATACTTGGCTCTCCACAATCCCTTTTAGATTCAGAGAGCCTTATGACTATATGTGTGTAGGAGTATGGCTGAGTCGTTAGTGACACTTAACTCTCCGTAGCCATTCAAAGTATAGTATTATGAGAATTTATCTTTGAAGACTATGATCCTATAAATATTCCTTCTCTACGATTATTTGTATAGTTGATGTGATTGGATATGTAGCATGTATTTTTACATATGTTTATGTTAGTGCATTTCATTATTAGGTGTGAGTATAATATTAAGTATCATAGGGAGGCATAAATTTATTCAGTGAGATCTAACTCCCTTCAATTCTATTTTTTTGCCAAATTAGCTACCTCCGACTTCACAACAATTACTCTTGAAACATATCAGCTGCAACCTACTTACTTCTATATATGTTTTTCATTGATTTGTGTTTGTCTTTGTACTCTAATATCAACAATGACAAGATTTAAAGTGCTGTAAAAAAATTTTATGATGCACCCTGATATTATTGTATCTTTATTATGTGTTGTATGGACTTTCTACATGCCGTATTATTGATTTTTCTTGAATTCTTAACTTATTTTATCATTAGTAACATATTTAAGTGTGATCTTGAAATTTTGGCCCTTAAGTCTCACATACTAATCACTTGTTTATTTTGGGTCGTATCAGTAATATTCAATAATTGCAATTATTAAAATAAGCCCGAAAATCACTAGAAACTGGGATATATTTCCATTATCAGTACATGTGACAAACCTTCGAGCCTAAATGACATTTCATCTGTTTCCAAAGTCCTTATAAAAATAATAATATGCCATGAAAAATTTCACAACAATGCGCCATTAAAGTGTAACATCTAACGGTACTATACAACCAAATAACTTTTTGTATATGTTCAGGATAGGCACTGATTGATATACTCTTGTAAATAGAATGGTATAGATTTGCAATTCTTCAATCTGCATGCAAAGATTCATTTATAGCACATCAAAAAAACATATATATATCGAAAAAAGATTCTGATCCAATTATAGAGAAGGAACCAAGATCTTACTGGAGTAACTCGTCAATAGTGCATTTGCTCCTAGGCTTTAGCTTCTGAGGTATGAAGCTCGAATGCAGTCTGCCAAGAATGAAAGAATTAGTACCTCTATCAGCGTCTCTCTTTAACTTTTACAAATGTTACAATCTTATTGTTTCAAAATGGCTTCATCGATACTAATTCTTTCAGTCTGCCAAGAATGAAAGAATTAGTATCTCTATCAGCGTCTCTCTTTAACTTTTACAAATGTTACAATCTTATTGTTTCAAAATGGCTTCATCATGCACAGCTTTTGTTTCAATAGCATAGTGGATTCTCTATGAGAGCTCCGATTGTATGGATACATACTAGTTGTGGTGGATTCCTCTGATTGATCTCTGATACCAAGTGAGTCAAATCGCTGTAAAATTTGTTGCAAGCCATCAACCTCAGAATGGATGTTCTCTTGAATATCACCTGAATCTATGGACCATCTCATTGGAAGAGCAAGATCTCTGAAGTTCAAAAGTATGACTTATAGACTGAAAGAATGTATTATATAGATATATAGATATATGTATATATATATATGGAAAGTGATATGCATACCCCTTTACTAACTTATGCTTGCAGAGATTAATAAATCCCATTGTATACTTCTGAAACATGGAATCAAGACGCTTGGATAGCTCTGGTATCTCATGGCGTGGTAGAGCATCCCAAACCTTGAGAACCTGAATGTAGTTGGAGTTCTCTTCGATAATGTCCACACTCCAAATCAGATAAAGGCAGTCAATGACTCTGTAGTATTCCAATAACTCAGAACAAGTTGTCTTAAGCATAATGATGCTCCGGACAGGTCGGCGCCATCCAGTTGAAAGCTTCCCCAGCAAAGTAACTACTTCCTTTTGGACGTCAGAACTTGAAATTCCAACAATGGATTTCCGAAAATCAGCGCTAAAGCAAACCTGATAAGCGAAGGTAAGAAGATAAATCTCAACTTTCGCTGGTAGTTGTCTTATCTGGAGGAGCTTAACATACAAAGTTCATGACAGTAAATATGTGCATACCTTCCATACAGATTTCCCAACCTGTAGAGGATTAATATTCAACAAATCTTTAGTTTTTACAGCCATTGCATCCATAATGGCCTTAGCTAAACTTTTGTCCTCATCTGCATTGAAGAAACAAGCTCGTTGCATGGCATCAATCACTAATTTCTTCCAAACAGAGTCACTTTTGATAAGTGTTTCTTTGTTTCCCAATATCCAAAGACAGTACCTGCAAAACAAAACATATAAAGGAGTTTATATCACAAGGCAATCAACCAGTCAAGTTTCGGTACTCAAAGGGAATACCTTGCACGGGTCAATGAGACATTTGCCCTCTGAAGATTAGCAAGAAATCCAATTGATCCTTTTCCATTACATCTGACGGTGGACATAATTATCACATCTTCCTCACTACCTTGAAAACCATCAACTGAGCGAACTTTTACAGAAAAGTTCTTTTCTCCACCATATAACTTACCAATTTTTTCTTCAATTGCATGAACCTGAGCTTTATATGGTGATATAACTCCTATGCTTATCGTCTTTCTTGTGGTAGTGAACTCTATAATTGAAAGAAATAAAGGAAATATTTAGGATATTATTGACTAATTGTGCATAACACATCTTACACTAGTATATTAACTATCCGTTAGTTGACAAACCTTTGTAGAGCCTTGCTAATATGTCTGACACAACCGCGACCTCGACCTTGTTTCTGCAGCTATACCCATCTTTGAATTGCTCTTTACCACGGGGTATATTTATAAATGAGTAAGGCCCGTACAAGTTCCCTTGAAGGAACTTCTTCTGATAATTAATTCTTTTGACTGTTGGAGCATCCTGGATTTTCATAGCATAGAATTCTTTATTTGGAAATAAGCTTATTGATGGATGCATTCTATACTGCATGTTCAGTAGGTGTTTTTTGTGTCCTAGTGAAGTCAGTCTCTCAAATAAACTTCTCCCAAATTTAGCCCCTTCAGAAATCTGGTAATCATATGTAGCAAATTCATTAGGCATCTGAAAGTATACGAGCATTATTTAAATTAAGAGAACTAATTACCTTGCTCTGGACCATAGCTGGAAGTTGGTGTTCATCACCTATAAGAATAGCATGGCGAAGACCCGGAAGTTGCAAGGAGATGGTTGATTCACATTCTTTAAGTTGAGCTGCTTCATCAATAACTAGTAATTCCAACGGTTTCATTTTTTCTGCATGTAACTTGACAGAGCTTGAAGCAGTGCAGAAAATAAGACGTGCTTCTTGCAAGCAAAAATTCCTCACAGCATATTCATTTTTATTTGGAACTTTGAATACACGAGGAAGCGAGCGTAGAATTTGAAGACAATCCCTTCTTATGGTGCGCACGAGAGAAACATTGCCGTTGGTGTTTCTTTGACTTTTCACACCAGAGAAAACCTGTTTAAGGTGTTTGTTAGAAGCACTATGGGTAAACGTGCGTAGAGATTTGAGCAAATCTAGCGCTCTGTTCATGTCCTTCACCTCCTCTAACGAAATAATTGACGTTGGCAAGTGTGTAGACAAATTTACAATGCAAAACTCCAATCTGTCGCTTAGAATTCTAATTTTCTGTTTCAAGAACATCTCAAATGTAAGGAGTTCACTGGCCTTTTTTCCCTCCTTCTCTATCGTTTCCACTTCTTTCCCTGAAGCAGAAACCTTCTTCTGTTTTCCTTTCTTGCCTTTGTTTTCTTTCAAGGCCTGATGAATATGTTTCTTCCAATTATTCGGACGCTTCTTTGCTGTGATATCTTCATCATCAACATCCTCCTGCTCTTCATTTTCGTGGCATTCATTGATCTCCTTTTTTTTCTCTTCTTTTTCTTCAGATATATGGCATTGCCTATACTCACGTTCAGGATCGTCAAGCAAACTGGTGATTGATTCTACATTGTGCTTCCATCCAGTTGATGGATTCAAGCACATACAAAGAACATGAACACGATTGTCAAGAAACACTTCACAAAGATGATCATTCTCAGCGATCTTCATTCGATCTTCATTCCCAAATAATACAATGTCTCCAAGTCCATAATTGCCACTTTCCATAGACTCCTTAAACAATCCCAGAAGTCGGGAAGTCACTGCCAACACGGCAATATTTGTTGGAGCACATGTCAGTGTCCTGCAATTCAATTTAAGCAGAGAGAACAACAACAGACTAATTGTTTTCGTTTTCCCAGTTCCTGGAGGACCCCAAATTAGTTTCACAGAATTCTGATGCCTGCATTGCGTCATGCAGATGCAACTTATAATTGCCTCTTTCTGGGAGAGATTTAAACCAGAAGAGTCTTTTATACTCTTAAGCTGGTCATTTGCAGCTAATCTATTTGACGCCGATGAGCAGTAACTACAATCTTTCCCACCCTGCAGGAGCAAAAATACCAGAATTTTAGAGTTCGTTTGGAAACGATTTGATTTTCAGATTTTCTAAACACAAAAGTCAATAAAAAATATTACAGAAATCGAAAAAAAAATATTTTAATACAGTACAGAAATCAAGACAGACAACACAAAAATCTATAAAAATACACAAAACCTAATACAAAAACATAACATCCACAACCAAAAGCTCAAGGCCCGTTTGGTTCGGCTTCGGCTTTCGGATTTAGTTTTCAGATTTTTTAGACACAAAAATCAATAAAGAACATTTTCGAAATCGAAAAAAAAACACTCTAATATAGCACAAAAATCAAGACAGATAATACAAAAATCTATAAAAATACACAAAACTCAATACAAAAATATAACATCCACAATCAAAAACTACAACCAAAAGCTTTATCAAACGGCTTAACCAAGCAAATGGCTGGCTTGCACACACAATCAAATAATCAGGATTCTTACATTTGGATGTCCTTGAAGCACCCTCGTGATCATTTTCGGGCTGCATCCATCCAGCTCTGATTTTAATGATCTCCATATGCGAATATTTGTGATCAAGTTAGTAAGAAATACAATAAATAAACTGTCTGTCGTTCGCTTTCCCGTATCCTTATGATTTTTCTTTTTTTGATGTACTGGAATTGGCTTTGATGCGAGTATCTTGAGCATATCAGGATTGCCATTTTCAAATCCCCGAATGTAAGCAACAAGATAGGGTCTTCCGGGTCTGTTCAGATCAGATACGGATTCCGGCCTTACATCGGACAGGGCAAGAAGATCTCCAACCTCTGGTTCATATGCTCTTGGTCCGTTAATTGCGCCCCTTGGTTTCAATTGAATACTATAGAACAAGTCACGAGGTGCTCTGTACTCCTTGGATTTACCGATTGCAAGCACTTCGCGAACAGGTGCGTTAGCCATGTTTTTCAGGCTTGAGGACATGTCTGCATGTGTTTCCTCAAGAAGTGGAGGAATTAGCGAACTCATGTAATCGGAGGTCGACGAGAATGTCTCTGGAATCCTTTTCACCTGCTAGTTAGTGAGGCATTGAGCGACAGTACCATTACTACGTGCAGTCATTTCTGCTTTCTAAAGTTTGCATGTCAAAATTGAGATACAAAATCTAACTGTTCTTACGTACGGTAAATCCCTATTTACCCATTAATGTGTTTCATTTGATGATAAAAAGAAAAAAAGAAAGAGATATCGTTACAAAACCTGGTTTTTGTACAGATCGTTGTTGCGTACATCGTCAATAGACCAAGAGAACACCAGGTCTATTAAGCTTCTACCAGCAGGCACCTCCTTATGTTTTTTTGCTTCCTTATCTAACCCAGCCATTTTGCCTCTTCCTTCCGTCAAAGTGTTTCAAATTCTCCCTCTTGCAATGACCAGGAGTCAATTGCTTTCCCCCGTACTATATAATCAGTCTATAAAAAAAGGAAAAGAAAAAGGAACACATATAAAAAGAGAAAGATGTACGAGTTGCTTCCAGGTTAAGCAATTAAGTCCAAGCTAAGGAATTAATTACTTCATTCCTTAACTAGGAATATAAAGAAGCCCTAGAGGAGGTAAAGTAAAGGACCTCGAGTGTCCTCTGTCTCTCTGTATAAAACGTGTGAAGACCAAACAAGTCAAGCAGCGGTACGGTCCTCGTCCAAGTTTCCATGCAACTGCAAAATACAATGGCGGGGGCATAATCAAAAGTCAGCTACTCAAGTCTTCGTAACTACGTAAGCGTTTCCCAAGGAGAAAGGACTTGCGCGACTGTACGGACTTTTAGAAAACTAAAAAGACTAAAAATTGAACTAAAAACAATTGATAACAAATTAATTACTACAAGGAAAATTATGTTAAAAAGTTAAAACAACTTCATAAAAGAAATAAAAGGACACAAATGCTGGTATTGCCAATGAATGTCAGGGATTATGCTTCAATTTTTCCTATCAAGTATTATTCATATCCTACGTAACAAAAAAAAATTATAACTTTTGGCACAAATCTCATTCTAATACCTGTTATTACTAGAACAAAAAAGTAACAATCATTAATAAAAATATCACTAAAATACATTAGATGCTCTTAAAAAAGGGTAAGATTTTACTTAAACATGGACCCAAAAGAAGTCAATCGCCCAACATTTTGAGCAAATACAATCATCCATTCCATTCCACATCTAAAGGTAGGACCCACATCCCGAGAAATGGCGATTACATTTTGAGGAAGGAGAAAGGTACGTGGTCGGCAGAAAATGACCTTTCATAGCCTTAGCCTTTTGTAGGTTAAATTATCAACATACCTTTATACATATTATCTTATATTTAAAAAGAGGGATATAATGGTAATTTAATCTTAAAAAGGTAGATGGCTAAATCAAAGTTTGCTTTTTTTACTTATATTTTTTATTTTTTATTTTTGATTACATTTTATTTTATTTTTTATTTTTAAAATTAGAAAAATATAAATAGAAATAAAAAATAAAAAATAATATTTTTATATTTTGAAAATAGATTTTATAAATAATTTTTTTAATATTAATTAATTAATATAATATATTAATTATAATATATTTTTAAAATGTATAAAAATATTTTGATTCAATAATTTAAATTTATTTTATATTTAATTGTT
>JAOXYD010077084.1:0-12444 GCA_028565735.1 Pinacopodium congolense
AAGCGTTTGAAGCCTAAGTGTTCAAAGAGAAAAACTAAGAGAGAAGCTAGAGCTTCTCACACTAAGATGATCTGATTACAGACTAGATTGATGCGTGTTGGCTGATGTTTTTGGCTCTATGTAGACTCTGGAAGGTCCTCATCACATGCCACCAGACAAGGGAATTAATTAGAATCACACCTGAATTGAAATTGGCTAGCCACCAAGCTGAAATTGTTGACTTTGAAGACAACGGCACCCTGTCAACAAGACAACTACACCCTACCATGGTGCCGTTGTCTCTCGACTGCACAGCAGGGAGAACGACACCCTGTTCTTCAAGAATGGCACCCTCTCAGGTGCCGTTGTTCCTCAGCACAAAAACACTCCTTTTCATATTTTTGGCTACAATCTTGATCTTTTAAGCTCCCAACTGCAAATCAAACATTATGAGGCATCAATTAAACATTTAAACACAATATAGGGGTCATAATGCATCAAATTTACTATAAAAATCATATCAATTTGACCCCTATCAGAAGGCTTCCCACACTTCAAGATGATGAAGAATTAGCAAGTGGTCTAACTTATACCTCTAAGTTATGGATAGAAGATGTACGATTCTTCAAGATTTGATCAAATATTACTCCATCTTCTTTTATCCTTCCTCTTGACTAGTAAATTTGGATCCCAACACATTTTTCAACTTGTTCACTTAGTTTTCCAAAGACCAAAGTCTATCTAATTGGAAATAGAGATGACCTTGTGCTCCCACATTTTTACCTAAATTTTTAATATTCCAAGAAAGATTTAAGTGGTTTTTCTACCCTAGATTATAGATATTGGAATAAGGATGATTACCTCTTTTTTTCTGTTAATGGGCATTGTACATTATTTTATGATGTATATTTCATTATGTTTTTAGCCATTTGATCGTTGAATTACACCAATATAGAGCTATTACGCTTTGGGGCATGTTGTGGAGATTTAGACTTAATTAGAGCTCGTTTTGGAGCATAAAGAGGACTTAGACATTCGATGCTTAAAGCTCTATATATGACGGTTAAATGATAGGAGGTCGGTCAGCCGAATGGCAAGAATCAGTCGACCGAATGAAGAAACAAGGGAGTTCAATCGATTGAATGAAGAAATAACGAAGGTTAGTCGACTGAATGGTGTAGGTCGGTCGACTAAGTATAGTATCTTTTGCACAACGTTTCATTTAAATCACATGTAAAACATTAATGAAACAACATAGCTTCATTTGAAAATCTCTAAGCATCATCCAGAAGAATATAAAAGCCAAAAATAAATGAAAAAAACTGACATTAAGATAGAGAGAAGAGTTACAAGGAGAGGAATGTTGGCCGGAGTTTTCATTCCTTTTTCTGAGGGTATAGTTTTTGTTTGCTTTTATCTTCATCTAGCATTTGCTAGTGGATTGGAGCTTATAAGAGTTTGCAGGTGGATCTAAAGATATGAGTTCAATAGATTTTGATCATTTATTGATTTTATTATGTCCCTTTTTTATCTATTCTATATCAACTCTTAAATTTATCAATAGATATGTGTTTATTTGGTTTATTCTTATTTGTATTGATAATTATGCGTTCCTAAATGCCTAATTAGGGTTAGGATTTGAATGGATGTGTGTTTTTGGAGGAATTTTACCTAGTTAAAGTGCTTAATACATAATCTTGCTTTGATTGGCCATCTAAGAGGGATTTTTTGATGATCAGAGGACCCTAACCATGGGTTACTAGTTATTGGAAGATTAATTAGGTAACACAATTGAATTTAGGTGTTGAATTGGCCATAGAGTATTTTGCAAGGGTCTATAGGGTTAACAAACTTATTTTTAGGCATTTTGAGATTAAAGCCTTCTATTCCAATCATTTTGTTGGACCAAAATAGATGTATTGAGTTTAGAAGAACAAAGATGTTTCTATAACCATTGGTTGTGTCTTGCTTTAGTAACGTAAGCCCTAGGTCTACCTAATTTTGAGTTTTAATTTGCTTAACACATTAGACCTAAAGCCCTAGCTAAATTATCATTTATTTTACTCCATTTTATTTAGCTTATGTTTAGATTTAACCTTGTTTTTTTTTCATTTTCATTTGTTTCTTAATTGTTTCTCTTAATGAATCAACATGTAGTTGTCTAGATAATATTATACTAATTGATCTAGTATTAAGCTTAGATTTCTAAAGATAATGATACTGGAGGTTTACTCCATTTTATACTACTTGTTGACAAGGTGCGCTTGCCTTTAGTTGGTCTTGGATTAAATTGATTAACATTATAAATTGTGTAGTTCGTAATAAGTTTTTGGCACCATTGTTAGCGAATCTAGTTTGTTAATACTGGGTTTGTTAGTTTTGATTATTCTAAACTTTGTTTTATTTGTTATTTTCTTTTGTTTTATGCTCTTTGAGTTCTGGTTATGCACATCGTTTTTTTTGTGACCACAGGTAGGCACCGAGAAGGATATGTAAGATTATCTTGACTAGTAATGGTACGACAACATTGTGTGTTTAGTTGAAAGAGGAAGAGCTGAGTGGATGTCTTAGGAGCACCATATGTGCAACACCTATGGATTCTTTAAGATGCCTCCTTAAAGCTAGTATCAATAGTAAGAAGAAGGTCGTAATTCCATTAGAAGCTCGGCTCCAAGCTATAGAGGCACCCATCTCCAACTTGACTCCACATATAGAGTTATCATTTTAAGATGATGGGGAGTCAAGATTGGAGAAGTAGTTTTATAACTTTATATCTATGCGTGAGACCCAGCTTTCAGATATGAATGCTCGCATTGAGAGCCTTACAACTTCCGCCCACGACTATGTGAAGTAGATAGGAATGTTGGATGGATTAAATGCCTCACCTGATCAAGAAAGTGCACCCAACAATCTAGAAGTGGAGCCAAATAAGTTAATTGAGTTTCTAATATACATGTGGTAAGGAGCTGATTAACACACTGATCAAGAAGGAAGAAGAAGTTGTTAACATTGTGAGCTTCAATAAAGAAAACCAGGTACCCTGTTCATTACTTTTACTGTTATATCAATTGTTGACTACAAGCAAGCAATTGGATGCCAAAATCCCATCCTAAGGTTCCTGACACAAGTAACAGGAGGTATAAAAAGAAAATTAGTGGTAGGCAAAAACGTTCATACTTTTTTCATAAGTCCTACTAGATATGATGAATTTGACCAAAGGCATCGAACTCTAAAGAGAATTATTATTCTCTGACATTTAGGCCTAGATAAGGACCTTAAAAAAGTGCTTGTTGGGAGGCAATCTAATCTTGTAGGAACGTAGATTAAAATTTCTCTCTTTTGTTTTTTCTTGTATGTTTTTGTTTTCTCATTACATTCACTCTTCTTTTATGGCTTGATCTTTTATTTTCAGTAAGTATGGATGGTTGCAGTTAGACAACGTACATATTTAGGGAAGTTTCATTGCTCCTTTCTCTTTCCCGTTATTTTTCTTTGATGTTCAATTCAAGTGTGAGCGAATGAGTTGATTTTTATGTTAAGAGTGACACACTTGGATCATTACGCATCTTTTTGTAGCTAACTGGTCATTTTGATTGGAAATCATGCTAAGTTTTGTTAAATGTTAGCTGGTATATCTTGATGTGATGAATATGATTGGTATGGACTAATTCCTATTTTAGCATTGCCTTTTTTAATTTGGTTTTGGATATATGGTGGAACTGATTTCTTTTACATAATCCTAAGTTGATATAGAAAGTCCATTAGATTTGGATGTAAATTTGAAATAGAATTTAATATATACATGACGAATTTGATTGTGTGAGTGAATTTGGAAGTCTATGCAACTAAATGTGAATATTAAGGATCAATGACATTTGGTTTATATCATGACTTTGGAGAATGGATGCTTGACGATCGTTATGATGTTTTATATGTAGAATGCTTTTTGTTTCAAAAGGAAAAATAAGTAGAAAAGAAAAGAAAAAATAGAAAAAAAAAATGAGAGAAAAGAAAGAAAAAAATGTCGATTTCATCAAACATTGCTTCCATCTACTATTTGTTTTCCTTTTGATTTCTTTCACTTTCCTTTTGGACTAAGGATTATTACCTCTTTACTATCATTCAATGTAGTTCACTTGCTCAGCTCTACTAGTCCTTGGTACTAGTTCCCACCAGGAAGCAATCGACTAAAGGAAGTGTGATGGAATCGACTAAAGGAAGTGTGATGGAACTCTACATAAGTTACAATCATGACTCAAAGTGTTCATTTTTTAAGGGCATTAAATTCAGGATCGTGACATTGGCTATGATATCTTCCTCTCTACAATTTTCTCTCTACTTCTCTTCATTTTTTCCCTAGTTTCATTCCAAACTAAAACACCTCAAACTTTCACATCGATACGATCTAATTCATCCCTAACATCATCAATAAATAATCAAATCACATAAAACAAAAACAAAAACAAAAATAGAAAAAACTAAGTCCTACACATATCAAATCTATGCAAAATCATACACTAAACACTTAGTAAAACCTATCCTAAAACACAACTATCAAGAAGAAAGGTTAGGAACTAAAGCAGTGTACGTTTTGTTCAATTATAACAATGTAGACGCTTTAGAAGAATTATTTGACCATACTTATGATTGTTCCTCCTATCCTATCCCATGTAGCTAAAAAAATATTCCATTAAAACCTTATAGATTGAGGCTTTTATCAAGCTAAGCAGCCAAAGTGCTTTTCTGGATTTCCCAGTTTGAAACTTCCTTAGTTAGGGCTACGAACAACTCATTAAGAATAGGGATATCGACAAGTTAATCAACTCTTATAATAAGGGGTCTACAAAGTTCTCTGCGTTTAGGAGATTTTGGAAATGTTTGAAAGTAAGCTTCTTTATTCCTTCCTAATCATTGACTAGTCGCCCATCATAGTCTACTAGTAAGTTCACATTATTCTTATTTCTTCATATTTATATTGATCTGTGGAAGTATTTGTTATTCACTTCACGTTCTTTAAGTTGTACAACCCTCGATTTCTATTTTAGTTATGAATTAAGCTTCTCAAATGTTTAAACACATTTCCTTAAAGCATTTTCTTCTTGGATTTTTAGGACAGGATCTAGTAGATTGCTAGTTAAAAATTCATAATATTTTCGGAGTGCTTTATAAGCCTTTTTTCCTTTTCAATAAGGAGACTATAGGAGGTCTTGTACACCTCAATTAATTCTCTTTTTATAGCTTTGAGTTTCTAAATATAGATATAGCTCGTTAACTTATTACCATTGTACTCATCCCTTTAGTGATGGCTTTCATGAATCAGATGTATGTTACAAAGGTGTCAAAAAACCTGAATGGATCATTCCTTCTCCTTGTAGATAACTCAACTCTAATTAAGTTAGATGAGTGATTAAATGATAGAGGATGACTGAATTCTACAGAACTGTTAGGATAAGCTAACAACCATTCTATATTGATTAAGAACTTATCAAGTTTTTTTTTTAGAAATTACCATTATAATACAATTTACTCTAAGAAAAAAGAAAGTATGCCTGAGATCCACTAGATTGCAAGTTTTGGTTAGATTAAGGAGTTCTTAAACTTCTGAAATTTAACATCTATTGAATTCTTAAGCAAAATATTTCCTTAGAGCTTAGTGTGCAATTGAAGTCTCCTAGTAATATCCATGGCTTATTTGTTCTGATAGCAATTCTGACCCATTTCTCCTAAAGTTATTTTCTTTAAAATTCCAAATTGGTAGCATAGATCATAATGATAGAGAAAACTATTTAATATTGCATATAAACTGCTTGGCAGTGATTTTACAGGAAAAATAAACTTATCAATTTTAAGTAAAACTTCCTCAATAATTCCTCGTGGATAGGTAATATATCGGTCGACAAATTATAATGAGACTATTATAGGCTTTGGTTCTTCTAACCCTAATTTCTTAAAGATAGATAAGGGCATTAGATTTATACTTGCTTCTAAGTCCATCAGTGCCTTATATACTTGCAAGTTGCCTATTTTACAAGGAATTGTAAAGTTATTAGGGTCCTTAAACATAGGAGGCAATTTCTTTAAAACGATTGCAGAAAAGTCTTCATTTAATTTCACAGTCTCACAATCTTCTAACTTTATCTTTTTAGACAAAATGTCCTTAAAATTTTAGCATAGTTAGGCATTTAAGGAATGGCATCTTCAAATGAGATATTTATATGTAATTTCTTGAACATCTCTCAAAATTTCCCAAATTATTTATCAAGATTAGGATTCTTTAGCCTTTAAGGGTAAGGGATTCTAGGCTTATATAGTTCTACAATTGGATCAATAAATAGTCTACAAGGTCACTCTTCTTCCTCATTTATAACTTTCATACCCTTTTCTTTGTCATTCTCCTTTTATATTTCTTTTTTCTCTTTAATTTTTTCCTAACTCTTAGAGTACCCTCTCACATAAAACCAGCTCACTAACTCACTTGGTTGGCTAAGTCTCTTATTTCACCTTGCATTTCTTTCCTAGTCTCTTAAATGTATCTGAACATGGTTTCATCAACACTAGACTTCTCTTGCACAGGTTTATTTTCTCTAGACCTAAGAGGAGGGTTCCTTGGAGGATTAGCTAAAGGATTTTGGTAGTTTGAATTGTTATGCTATGAGAATTTGGGATGGTTTCTCCATCTAAGATTGTAGATAATTGAAAATGGGTCTCCTATTTGCCTATTAAAATTCACATATTGAAAATGGGTCTTGAGCAAAGGGACTCCGTACTTGATAATCTAAAGATGAATGAGTTTTGCTACTAAAATTCTCACAGACTATAGAACTTCCATAACAACTACTACTAACTTTCCTTTCTAAGTTCTCCATTTGCTTACTTAGGATTGCCATCTAAATTGTTAATGCTATTGTATCATCTATGCATGAACTCCTATTACTCCTATTGGCTTTCTAAGATTTCCCTCTTAATTATACTAAAATCTATTAGTTTCCATCTCCTCTATTAGCCTAAAAGCTTCATTAGGAGTTTTTCTCACTAGGTTTCCTCCTACTATTGCATCTATCATACTACAAGTAGATGGGAAGAGTCAAATATAATAGATATCAACTTGATCGTAAGTACTAAAACCATGATTTGGACACTTTGCAAGAATTTCCCTACATCTTTCCCAAGCTTTATACAAACTCTCGTTTTTCATACTAAGAAAGGGGATACATATGATTCTTCACTTTTGCTATTTTAGCTAGTGGAAACAAGTTCATCAGATCATTCCAAGTTATGATGAAACCAGGATGAAAAGTATTGAACCAAGCTTTAACCTTATCCCTTAGAGAGAAAGGGAACAAATTAAACAGATTGCATCATAAGACATAACTTAGCTTCTAAAGAGATCAAACGCATTTATAAAACTCTACAAGTGGTCATTGGGATCTTTTAAAGAAGAACCACTAAACTAGGAAGACCTAATCATAGAAAGAATGCTATAGGGGACCTCAAAATCATTATAATCTATCCTAGCCATAGGTCTAGTTCTATTTCCTAATGTCAATTCCAACATTTTAAGTTCTCTAATTTGTTCTTAAAGCCTAGTAACTAAAGGCTCCTGATGTTCCATTTCTAAAGGATTTGATTCTATCGAAACTTTACTAGATGTTTTGGTGCCTGATTGCGGTTGGCCACATATAAAATTAGTTCAAATTAATCTATATTTCATGCACAATTTAACAATTTAATTCGAGACCAACATTCGGCAAGCGTACCAGTCGAATTAAGTAATAAAGTGGAGTATATTTAAGACTCCGAGTATCGATCCCACGAGAAAGTTTATATGATGTAAGTACTAGGTCAATCGGATTACAATTATCTAAAGCATACTCAGCTTTATGATTTAAGAAAATAAATAACTAAAAGCTAATATAAAAAAGCTTAGAACGGTTCCAATCTATTGTAAAAGAGCTACGGTTTGCTTTTCCTACATTATTCAGTTAAGTTTTGATAATAGATGATTTAATTTATGGATCATTGATGCTTAATTTAGGGTCTTCACTAAATCAAGGTAGCGTTATATTTAAGACACTGATTATCTCTATTGGTCCTATTTTGGAGTTTGTTTATGCCTCAGACTTAGGTAATAGGCTTAAAGTTCAGGAAGTTTAATCCTAAATTATCCTAATATAAGACTAACACCCTTGTGATCAACCAATCTTTGGTTAGTTTATTGATTTAAACCACGTTGATTATTCACTTTTCTAATAACTTAGGTAGAGACTATCCGATTCTAGATTATTTGATGACAATATCCTAAGTGATCAATTCAAGACATACATTAAACATTCAATAAACAAAGATTAATTCACTAATCATGCATTAACACGATTAATCATCCATAAACACATTTAATAACTAATCTAAATTGAACATTAACATTAAGCATAGAAATTAATCAAAGCTAACAAGATAAATAATTTAACCAACATAAACTTTGATTAATTAATAAAATAAAACCATAGTACATAAGATCAAAGGTTAGAAATCACCAAAGATGGATCTGAGATGATTAACTAACTCTAATCTACATGATTTTAGCTTCTGGAACTGTATAAACATCCTAGAAACTTAATTACAAAGATTGAAACTAAAAACAAACTAAAACTACTTTGATCTGAAAAAAAAACTAAAACAAAGGTGTTTAACTCCCAAATCTGATGCCTAAAACATCTGGAGAGATCCTCTTTATATAGGAGTAGAGTAGTTGTAAGTGGAGGAAGAAGACAAGCTGTAATTGTCGAAGAATCTACTGAGAAAAAGTGTTTACTCCCTATAATGACGGTTTGTACCGATCTATAACGGCACTATTATAAGATGAACAGCCGCCGTTAGTATGCAAATTTTTACTCGTTCAATGGTGGTCTGTGATCCATTAACTGTGGGCTGCCAAGGTGCTGTTAATGGTCCAGATTTGTGTCCTTCTTTGATCATTTTGCACATTTCTCCAATTATTCTCATTAACCTACAAATTAAACATTTCTAAACATTAATTAAATAATTAAGCACTGTAATATAGGTAAATATTCAACAAATAACATCAAAAAATACTATGAATTTTCCCTATAACATATGCATAATATGTTTTGGTTGCATTTCCCAAACAAGAACTTCTGCTTCCTATGCTTGCTTGTAAGGATCTTCCCAAAAGCAAGTACTTCTTTTGAGGGTGAGGTGGTGGTCCAGCCTACCAGTTCTTTTGCTATCTCCTCTTCTACTTTAAAGTTATGGTCATATGTTCATATAAGAGGTTAATGGTGCAATACCATTCTGAGGCCACTTCAGGCGAGTAAGTGAGTAGATGACCTAGGTTTACTAGCACCCGTGCCTAAGCCAACTCTATCAAAGAGGCTTTTTATAAGGCCACTCCAAATGTATATAGGCGGCCGCCACCAAATGATGCTCTTACCTATGTACCTCCTTTTGAACCACCTTTTAATGTCTAGATGGTTATTCTTTGAAGGATCAAGAGTCATATGGACTTTGGATTTTCTGAGCTTGGTTTTGAAATGGCTACCATTGTTTCTCGAATGGATCACTTGGAGCTGCAAATGGAGTAGTTGAAGGAGCATAAAAGATCTCGTGATCTAGGGTCGAGTGGTTAGATGTTAATGGATTGCTCATTTTGTTCATCACTTGTGCTTTTTTTATTTATTTTCAGTGTGATTTTCTTTCAGTGTTTTAGTTGCATTTCATTTCTTTAATTATTTTTTAGTTACTTCTCATGTATTTTGGCTCTTTAGATGTATCTTGACTCCATTATGTACTTTGATGTGATATTTATATATATTGAGCATGGCTTTTGTAATTATTTTCCTCGTACTTTCATTTTCTATTTATAATTTTCAGTGTGATACAATCAATAATTAAATTTCAATGTGCACCATAACGGATCATTAAGTGATATTATCATTATTATCCAGGTGTTTTTAATTCCCTTTTCTCCCATTATTATGCTTTCTTTTCAATTGTATGAATATTGGGGACAATGTTCAATTTAAGTATTGGGGGAGATAGATTGTGATCACACATATATTTATTTATCCTTAAGATTACCATTTTATCATCTTTTTCAAGATAATCTATAATTTGTAAAAAAAATCATTTTGATGCATATCATTCAAATTTTCCTTTTGATTTTGATTGTTTTTATGATTTAAGGTGTTATATTATTAATTAATCATATTAATTAAGAAGTGAACTTTGATTGCTTCATGTTTTGGATAATGGATACTTGATGAGAATTAAGATTTTTTAATGTATAAATTGCATATTCCAAAGTGATTTCAAACTTCTTTTAAACATGTTTATCATCTTGTTTAAAGTTAAAATAAAAAATATGAAAAAAGAAAAAGAAAATAATATGCGAAAAAGTGAGTAAGATTTCATTCACTCTACTGGATTTAAACCAATTAGTTGAAGTTAAAGAGTAGTATTATTAGCCGATTTATATAAGGTGATTCAGTTGAGTAACTAAAAATGTTCACGACAAAATATTCATTTAAGTTAACCAAGAGTTAAAACCTTACATTTATGTTTAAGCTTATGCTTAATGAATAAATGATGTGATCAACTTAAAAGAGGATTCATTTTACTTTTCATGTAGTTATTTCATATATGGAAATGACTTTTGTAATTTAGGTTGAAGTTTGATGAAATATGAAGTCATTTTAAGTTGTTTGTTAATTATCATGCTTGATTAATCATAAAATGTCTCAATGATTTATTTGATAGTTGAATGATCAAGAAAACATTTTCAATGATTTTGTTTAATAAATTGATCATTTTTCTTATGATTGTATGATATTTTGAAATTGATGATTGGTTTATTTTCTTGAAGACAAGCAAATGATTAAGTGTGGAGGAATTGATATAGGTTCTTTTCATAGTGTTTGTCATGGTATTTTGATGCAAATTCAACCTTCTTTTAATGTTTAAATGTTTAATTTATTTTGGAATTATTAAACTTACAAATTAATCCCCAATTGAAGAGAAATTTATGAGAAAATTTTTTCTTAAGAAGTAAATCAGGACCTAAACTTAGGTATGATGTGCCCTACGTTTAAGTCTATGGAGACCCATGTTTAAGTCAAGATTCCGAGTTAAAAGCGGGTAGCTAAACGACAACATTTAAGTCATTTTAAAATGTTGTTTAGTTACCCCAAACATGTTTTTTTAGCTAGATCTCTGTTTAAATCAATTCTAATTGGCTTCAACTTGTATCCACTTATACAGGGGATATAAAAGGAGCTTTAGAAGCTATTTTCGTAAAGGAAAATTTGATTTTAAGTAGCCAAAATCACCTTCTCTAATTAGGATTTTCTTTTTCTTTCTCTAGGTTAGGTTTTTATTTCTATTTTTGTTTTCAACTTTGTATTTGGTAATTTCATGTTGTTTTCAAGGATTCCAAAAGTTTGATTCAATGATTACAAGTTGTATTACACTTTGGAGCTTCATTTGGTTCATTCTAGAAACTTAAATCACTTTTTTCTTATTTTATTTATATATATTCAAGAAAATGTTACTTAAGTTTGATCTTTGCTATTTTTTTTTATAAATATGTTGTTTTAATATAATGTTTCTCTAAGGACAAGTTATTTAATGCCTTGATTTAGTTTTTAATGCATGTTAAATGATAATCTCTGTTTATTTGAATGCTTAAAAGTAGTCTTAACTTGGCTACTTAAGATAAAATTGATAAATGATTAAAGATATGAAAAGTATACCTTAATTGTTGGATAAATCAATAAATAATATGGTTTAAATCATTAAATGACCAACCTTGGTTAATTATGAGGTGTTCAGCTAGAAATAAGATATTTTTAGGTTAAACTTCTTGAATTAAGAATACTGCCTAAAATTGATGAATGACGAAACTTCAATTTAGGTTAATTAGAGATTAGGCATTATCTTAACCATAGCATTATCTTGATTCAATGAAGATACCATATATTAGGCATTCTAACTCTTTCATAACTTAATTAAAGTATTGAAAGCCCAAACCTTAGCTAATTATTCATTTTGGAAAATTTTAAGGCAATTTAGATTCCTTTGCATTGATTGAAAACTTCTAGGTTAATTTAGTTGTTTTAATTTCTATAAATCTCAATCCTAAGTTCTCTAGATAATTGTAATCCAGGTGACCTAGTACTCATAGTATTTTCCTCGTGGGTTCAACATTTAGAGTCTTAAAATACTCCACTTTATTACTTGTTAATTGGTATACTTACTATAACAGTTGGTTTTAAATTTATTTCAATTTGTTTATTGAAAGATTGATTTATTTGAGCTAAATTAGTACTTAGACTAACCAATAACATCTTTTAGGGTATTGCTAAAAATGGCCCTAGAAGCTATTAGTTGCCATTTTCTTAATTAATTTGTAAGTTTAATTTGGAATTTTAAGCATTAGATTGCCTTTAG
>JAOXYD010077095.1:0-12443 GCA_028565735.1 Pinacopodium congolense
TCCCACCGCCACACGTATAATGGACATTGTCCTCAATGTCCCAAAATAATAAAAGCACATGTAAAAGGGATGGGAATAGAAGTACTCCCTTAGATCAAAGAAGTTATATGGAGCTTAACAATAGAAATTGGAGCAGACCTTTAGTGGATTCCTACATATAAAATGAACCAAAGAAAACAAGTAAAACAATTAAAGAAAAAAACCACAAACTATTTATAAAAAGAAGAAAAGCACGTAAACAAAAAGATACAGTTCGGGTGTCTCCCAACAAGTTCTTGTTTAAGGTCATAAGCTTAATCCTTGTTTATTCTTGCCTTAGCCTACATCAAAAGGAATCACGAAAGCCCTATGTGAATGGCATGAATGAGCATGTGAAGTAGCTACATCCACCTTTGCAACTATCTCACAATTAGCTTGATGCCACCTATCCTCAGTGATATTGAACTTAATAACTTGTCCCTCAGACTCTATAGTCAATTCATCTTTATCGACAGCAATAATGGCATAAGATGTCTTCAGAAAAGGTCTCCCCAATAGAAAGGAAGAGTTATCATCCTATATGTCTACCACATAGAAGTTTGTAGGGACTATAAGATCCTGAACTTACACTAAGATATCCTTAAAAACCCCTTTAGGGTAATGTTAGAACCCAATTTGCTTTTAAAGATCCTAACTTAAGAGCTTGAAAAATAGATAATGACATCATGTTCACAGAAGCTCCTAAGTATAGCATGCACTGATCAAACTTTGTGTTGTTTATTATGCAAGGTATAGAAAAGATACCAGGATTGTCATGTTTTGGTGGAATCTATCATGGTAGAATTGCTGAAACTTCAACCTAAAAACTTGCCCTTGCTTCATCCTCCTTCCTCTTCTATATGTCCCACTCCCTCGTAAATTGCACAATAGCTTTGAGTAGAGGTCTAGTTACCTCTACGCTACAAAAAATGTCTAAGATATCTTGCTCTTTCTCCTTCTTCTCTTATTGCATCTCCTTCCCCCTTGCTTCTCCTTCAGATTCATGATTTTCAGCACTCCCTTTGTTTCCTCTTATGTCTTCTCTAGTTTCACTTCTTCTCTCCTTGCCAACCTACTAGGAAAATGAGCCTGAATATGGTAAGGACTATTACAGGTTGAAGCCCACACTTTAAGAGGTATCGAATCCTTCATAGTTTCCTAGTCCTTCTTTTCTTCTTATCTCACGCTCCTCATGAAGATTATAGACACATTCTCTTTTAGATTCCTCTCAGGTTAATTAACAAGTTGGCTGGAGACTTGAATTTGCAACTTTCCAACAGTGTCTACAAGCTGACTCATTTAGGTCTCCAAATTCTTGATGCTACTCCTCGTCTCCTGTTGAAACTATAAAGTACTAGTAGCTAAAATTTTCACAATCTCATCTAAAGACATACTCGCAGCTTATGGTGGTGGAGGTGGAGGAGTTCGTGATTTTTGTTGCTGAAACCTAGGTTGAGGGTTGTATCCATGTTGCTATTGGATGGTGGGAGGTCTGAAATTAGAGCCACTTTCTTACTGGTTGACTCCATATCAAAAATTCAGATGATCCTTCCACCCTGGATTGTATGTAGGGGCGTAGAAATCATACCCTCATTGTTGACCTAAGGCGCTCTGTTAGTATAAACTTACTGATCATCCTGTAAAGTAGGACATGAATTAGTAGCATGACTAATAAAGAGTATATTTCACATACCTTGGGCTTGCTCTTTCCAACAATGGCTTGCTCCACAAAAGATGTGAGGTTTTCTGACTTGCTGCTTCAGTCTCGAGATAGCAACATTCTTATTTTATGGTGTAAAAGTTGGAATTCTATTCCTACTAGCAACATTCTTAGTTTTTGGTGTAAAGGTTGGAATGTTATTCCTACTACCCCAATATTGAGAGTTAGATGCCATGGTTACTATAAACCTCTTTACATTAGTTGGTTTATTGTCGACTAATGATCCGCCACCAGCTGCATCTATCATGTTCCTATCTATAGACGTTAGTCCTTTATAAAAAATAGAATAAGAAGCTGTTCACTTATCTGGTGATTGAGGCAACTGTTTCATAGCTTCTTGAATTGCTACCAGTACTTATGAAGTGACTCTCCTCCTTTCTGTTGAATGCCATAAATCTCCTTGCAATTGTTTGTAGCCCTTATCATTACAAAGTACTTCTTGAGAAAGAATTGCTAAATTTGGTCCTAATTGGTAACCAAACCAGTTGGTAGATCATAGAGTCCTCCTTAGCTACATCTATCAAGGCAAAAGGAAAGGTTTTTAGCTTCAGTTGATCTATTGTGACATCAACTAGCTATATCCCTGAGCATGCGATATAGAAATCCTTAAGGAACTTGATTAGGTCAGTGATGTAGGCTGACACCAATGAACTATTATCCCTAAAACCTGTAAACATAGGCAAAGCATGTATTAGACTAGGTCTAATTTCAAAGTTAGGTTCATTGCCAAGATAATTAATGCAAATAAGATCAAGGTTAAAGGTAGGAGCTGCAAGCACCTTCAAATTTCACTGGTAATGTTCCATGGTGACTTTAATTTCCTCTGGTTCTTTAGACTCTTCTAGGTTCTCTTTAGCTTCCTCTCTGGATGATGAACTGCCACTCTCAAGTATGGGAGTATGCTGAATGTGCTTAGAATGTTGAAGCCTCGTATGACTAGCAATAGGAGAAAATAAGAAAGGGTCAATGGGGGATAAAAGTGAGCCTTTATTCTCATCAGCGAATTTTCACAACCTTATATTCTTTGGAGGGCTCTGGGACATGCAAAATAGAAAATATGATGAGAAAGGTCAACAAATAAAGAGTAAAAAACATTAGAAATAACAAGTACAAATGCTAGGTCTTCAATAATGGCATCAAAAATTTGGTGAGTTCGCTACAAGCTACTAAATAATAACACCTAGCTAGACCTCATGATGCAGTAGATGGCAAGTTAGGGTTGAACCATAATAAGCTAGAATGTTAATACTATTCCAAATATTGTAAAGAAAAAGGAAACAAAAACCCTTGAAGAAAATGAAAGCTTGGATGCAAATAAGGCAATCAAAAGAAAAACACAAATCAAAGCATGAAAAGGACTACTAATAATAATAAAGAAATGGGCCAAAGGTATTATTGGGATTTTGGGATAACTATTGATCCTTGAATTTGGATAAAAGGTGCTCTAGCCAAGGTACTATCTTATAGGTTTAAACAAGCTCTCAGACCCTCAACCCCTCTATCTTAGTTAAATCTAACAAGCTCTAGAAATGTCCCTATCTTCATTATGACCTAGAAAAAGCTCTCTAGATTTAATAGTAAAGACACATTAGGTTATAAAGAATGACTAACTTAGGCTACTATCACATAAGCTTGGAAAGTGTAACCTAAAGGTATGGAACCATAGACTAGTTGATTAAGTATCCTAACCAAGCCAACAAACCTATTGCTAATTCTTAGAAATCACCAAGGACAATTACGTATCCTTTGATCCATCATAGCATTCGAATTAGGAAATTACCTAAAGGATGATCAAGCGTAGAAGCAACTTCTAATCCATGTCGTCTAACCTAAGTTCCAAACTAACCAACCCTATAAGCACTAAATTAATTCAAACTCACTCACATTATCACAAACGATTACCCTGTCATACCTCCTACACCTTCAAGCCCTTAGGGATTTAGCCACACATATTTAAATAAACTAAAACAAAGATTAAACAGAGACAATTCATACTTAATTAAATAAAACTAAGGTTGAAAAAATTTAGAACACCAAAGTAAAAATACTATTCACCACTTCAAATAAAACAAACTTAAATTAACTATACTATTAATTAATTAGCTAAAACATAATTAAATAAAACTCAAGTTATTATTCTAAAAAAAATTCCAGCATATATAAATAGATTAACCATTGACATTTGATGAGTAAAATCCTAAGAACATGCATAAATCCTAACTATCAAGCATAAATTGACTAAATATATAAAGAATAAAAGAAAAAACATTAAATAACACTTAACAAAAATTAATACTTAATAAAAAAAACATGCAAATATAATAATCAAAGCTTAAACAAGTAAAATAAAGGCTAAAAAATAAAAACAAAAAAGCTGAAAATTTGAAAATAAAAGCTCCATTCATTAATATCCAATGATAGCTTCATATAAGGTTAAGATATTTAACTAAACATTATGTAAAGCATTAATAAGTGTGTTTTCATAGTTTGTTTCTAGGTTGTTTTATGTGTTTTAAACTTAGTATGAACTTTTGCATCCCTTTTCATTATCTTGTAGGTTTTTTATTGTTTTTTTAATATTGTTTATTATTTGAGGGCAAAATATGAACTTATTTGAGAAATGGATTGATGCACTTTGATGCTTGGAATTGTGGGTAACGAATGAGACCTGAAATCAGCATTAGTTTTTGTACTGCAACTTCGGTGATGCATTAAATGCACTTATAAAGCTTCGATTGCAATGCAATTTATAGAAAGCTAGGAAAACATGTTAGGAGCCTACTTATCAAATTTCATCTCAAAAGGAGGTCTGTGGATGAAGATATAGTAAAAATATCAAGCAAATGTCAAAGCTAGAAAAAGCTGATTTGCAGTGTGATGTGGCAAAATGTGTAGGGACGTGCTTTATGAGTTTTTGGGATTAAAAGGTCGTGGGAATTAACCTAGTATCCTCATTCTCACCCTAGGAGAGATACAAGACAGAAAATAAGGTTTTGTGGAAAGAAAAAAGATGAAGAACTTAATTTTGGATAGAGACCAAGGATTCAACAAGTGCTGTCTAGATTTTCATTAAAAGGAGGCTTTAACCTACACCATTAGTTTTATCTTCCCCTTTTCCTTAGTTTTAAGGCTTAATCTTAATATTGTTTGTTTGAATATGATTATGGATCACTAAATCTAGTTTAGGGATTGTTCTTAAATTGTTTATCCAACTTTATTCTTATTGAATTAATGCATAGTTATTTGTGTTGATTGTTAAGGGGCTGTTTGATTGACCTTTTGGTTGTAGTTGTTGTATTTTTATAGATTTTTGTGTTGTCTGTCTCGATTTCTATGTTGTATTAGTATTTTTTTTTCTTGTGATGTTCTCTATTGATTTTTATGTTTAGACAATTCGAAAACCAAATCCGAATCAAATGTGCCCTAAGCTTATAATCCCTTTGAGATAAGAGATTGATTTGATTTATTTTAGTTAGGGTGCGCAATGAGAGTTGGTAACTTAACAGACCTGCAATTAATAGATTACTAAGTGGTTAAAGAGATATTTTAACTATTTTATTAATTACCTATAGGATTGCTTCACATTTAGTTGAGTGTTTAGGAAAGGTTTTGTAGATTGAGAGATTGCAAGACTAATTCTATCTTACTTTAAATAGGGACAATTAGTTACACCATGAGAGAGGGTAATGAAACTTTAGAAAATCTTGGGTCAAACACAATTAAATAGATAAGATAAAGGAGAATAAATAAGGATAGAACAACCCCTAAGTCTCCACTATTGAGTATCTTCTTTGGTTTACTTTCTTCTACGATTATTTGCATTCAAGTTTCGTTAGTTTAAATTTAATTTTCAGTTTCTACCATCTTATTCTACCTTTAAAAAAGTGAAGTTCAGATCATTAGATGTCTAGATTCAATCCTTGTGGGATCGATATCAATTATACTATAAGTTACAACATGTAAACTTGGAGTGTAGTTAAAACTAGAAAACAAGCATTAAGCTAAAGAGCTACTTATCTAAGCATTAAGCTATAAGAGCATAGCCAGTGAAATTGAAAGTAGAAAATTGACGGTAATGGAAAAAAACATGACTGAAACAAAAGACAATGGATAAAATTAAGTGAAAACCAAAGTCAATGACTTTAAAACACATTCCTAGTGTGTAGAACATAAAGAAACAAAATGAAAATCCCAAAGAAATGTATGAAAAACCTTTCAGCCATCAATTAAGGAGAGATTCTCTTCTTTCTTGTTGAAAAATTTGGCTACCCATCCAAGGAGAGCTCTCCATATGTTAGTGTCGTCAACTCTCCTCATTGATTTACAAGAGATGGAACAAGAAAAATGTAGCCCACCTTCTTGGCTTGGAAAGTTTGAGTTGTCCCCATCTAAGATGAAGCCACTCCTCTCTAACAAACTTGCTAGCTGTCCACTCTTCAACAAAGATTAAGCTGTCCACTCTCTAACAAAGATGAGTCTTCATTCTCCAACAAAGATGAAAGATCAATTTGTTTTCTTTATTCCAACCTAGGTCTTCCTGTCTTTCCTCTTTAGGAAAGCTTTCTTTTTCACTTATAAATGGTGCACTTCGTTAAACTTTGTCTTCTCTAAAATGCATTTTGTCTCTTACTTAAAATGTTGTGCTTGAGTCATTTTGCAAAAGGAAAGCTCCACGTGACTTGCTCTTTCCCCCTTGAAATTTTATTTTGTATATTTTTTATTTTTCTTTTCTTTATTTCTTAATTGAAGAACCTTCAGTTTTTTTTCTCCTTTTACTATTCATTTGTTTCTTCCAAATCTTCATACTTTGATCCAAATGTCATGTTTAGAGATTAGACCTACCATTAAACATAATATAACACAAACTTAGTACTTTTATATTAAAAATAGGAATGAATTCAAATGAAGTGAAATATAAAAACTTTACCATATTCATTCCTATCAACAGCTTTGAGAGAATGAGTGATTTTTTCTATTAAATCTATAGTTGGATTATAAAGAACTGATATAAATGTTTATAGGAGGCATATAAAGGTTTAGGAAGGGTTTAGAGTCGTTGTTTAACAAACACTAACCGTTTATAGCTTAAAAGAAGACCAAAATATGTGAGAACAAATAGCTATTAGATCTATACCAAAGGTTTTGGGAGCTATGAGATGCCCTGCCAAACCGTTGTATAACTCGTTGGGAAACAGTGCTATATAGTACCTTGCATCCATCATATGTCTCCAGCTGGCCCTTTGTATATCTCTAAAAAGACATGAAGTAATGATTAATTCATTTCTAAACCTTTCCAAATACTTCACTAACATTAATTAAGATTTCAAGCAAGTTTTAAAACATGATTCAAACTTATTTGATTCTTCAAAACATTCAAACAATCCAAACATATGAATTAACCTACATGATGAGACTTTTATGCACTTTTAGAAAGCCATATGCAATGCATGATAATTTAAGCCCTTAGATCAATTGAGCATTAAGTAAAACTTACATATACATTTGAAACAACCTTACTAACCTAAAACTTGCCTTCAAGCTTCAAGCTTTCCATTTATAATTCATCATGAAATGTACCTATTTTTAAAAATCACAACATTAAATTGAATCATTAGTAAACAACCACGTTTTGTTATCATAAAAAATAAGATTGAAACCTCCCATGGTTCAACATAAAGGATGTTTGAATGTTTTAAAAGATGATACATCTTACTTTAGCACTATTCATTTTGATTATGAAATTGAAGTTGTGATCTATATTGAATTTGAAGAAATATTAAGTAATTTGATGTTATTTGTGACTTTATATGCTTAATTCATTGTATAACATCTTCTTGGTTCATTATGCTTGAAAACTAAGGAAATCTTTCCAATGGCTATATTTGATAGGTTTGAGTAAGTTTTCATATACTTATAGGTCATTTTGAACTTGATGATGGATTGATTTGCTTGAGGACAAGCAAATGTATAATTATGGGGGAGTTGTTAGGCTATGAATTTAATGCATTTTCATGTAAATTTAATTATGAATTAAGGTAAATTTGCTCTAATTTTATGTTAAAATGTTTGATTATCTTTTGGATTGATGCATCTTGCAAATTGAAGCTTAAAATAAGAGAAAATCATAAAATTACAACTGAAAATTATGGAAAATGGAGTAAAATAGTGGTAGCTATTAGCTCGTTGTTTAACTATTAAGAACCCGTGTTTGACTCTTTTTGGTGACTTAAATGATGAGGGGTTATACGGTGTCGTTTAACTATCTATCAAGCACCGTTTAATTATCTGTTAAAATTTTTCTAGCTAGATCTTCTTCTCGCATTGGCTGAAACTTTTCCACTTCCTCCAATGTACTCCAGACATATAAAATAATCTATAAAGATAAAATTTAGAGGAGTTAACACCAGATTTAGAGTAGAGAAATCAAATTTAGTTTTAGCTTTTCTTCTTTCTTCTTTTAGGTTAAGTTTTTCTTCTATTTTATTTTTATAGTTTTGTTCTTAGTGCTTTTAGGTTGTTTTAAGGATTTTGAAGCATTTGTAAACAAGATTAAAGACTATCTATCATTTTAGGATCCTTATTTGATGCTTCTTAAAAACTTAATCACCTATTTCTTACTCCTTTATTCATATATGTTTAAGAATATGTGCTGTTATGTTAAATCTAAATTTTTTTTTGCATATATATGATGTTTTAATCTGATTTGATGCTAAGGAAAAGTTCTTAAATGGATTGATTGAGCTTTTATCACATGACTAGATGATAATCTTTGTTTATTTGTGTTCTAAAAGAAGCCACTTAAGATGATATGCTAAATGGTTAAGTAGAGGACCAATCACTTAATTTATTAGAAAAATCAATAAAGAACAAGATTTTAATCAATACATGACCATTAGTTTATTAATCATGGTGGTACTAGTCTTAAAACATACCATTTTAAGATTAGAACTTCTTAAACTTTATGCCTATTTCTAATAGCTATACGTGGACCAAACTATGGAATAGGAACGTTAGAGAAAAGACATTGACTTGAAAATAGCTTTATCTTGAATTATTGAAGACCCTTGATTAGAAATTCCAATTTCCATCACTTAATTAAGTCATTTAAAGCCTAATCCTTAATTAATCAATCAATTTGGAAATTCCTAAGCACTTTGGAATTCATTACAAAGTTTGGAAGTTTTTAGTTTAGTTTCTTTAGCTTTAATTAATCTTCAATCTTAAGCTATCAAGATAATTTTAATTTAAGTGACCTAGTAGTTGCATCTTTTCCCTATAGGTTAGACATTTTGAAGTCTTAAAAATACTCCATTTTATTACTTGTTGACTGGTATACTTGTTGTATTTGTTGGTTTTGAAATCATTTTAAGGAATTGTGTGTAAAGTATTTGATAATTAATTTTGGATAAATTTTTACCAGCCTCATCTACATCATCCTTATTAGAAAACTCCTTTTCATTCTTCAATTTGAGGACATTCACATGCTCTTTCAGATTCAGTTCTGTGATGCTTAGTAAAAACCCTCTCACTTATGAACTTTATAATTTGCCAAAGTTTATTTTCAATATTATGTAACAAAGCCACCGATTTCTTCCTTTCAGTTTCTAAGTTTTGATAATTGGTTTTTAATGAAGATATAAACTTTCTCATCATCTCTTTGAAGTTTTTTTTTTATTGTTGAGATTTGGGGTGTTATGGCTTGTGTTAGCTTGAGTGTTCCATGAAAAATTCGGATGCTGCCTCCAACCTGGATTATAGGTGTTATTGTAGAGTTTATTCCATTTGTTATAACACAACTAGTCAACTTCTTCAAGTGTGGCAAACATATTCCCCATTTGACATTCTTAGCTGCTATATCCTCCCTTTCACCAATCATAAAACATAACCAACACCAATTTTCTTGAAGAACTTAAATAATCTATCTTCTTATTTATCAACTCAAGCTAAGTGTCCAATGTCGAGAGATCTTCCACTTGATGTAAATTGGTTGATTTGGTGGCTCTATTCATACTCATTTGCCACTGGTAGTTGTTCATTACCATTTCCTTAATAAGATCTTGGGTTGCCTATAAAGTCTTATTGTTCAAAATAACACCTAGAACTACATCTATCATTTGCTTCATCAATTGATTAAAACCACTATAAAATGTTTGCATTTGGGGCCATGTAGGGAGACCATGTCGAGGGCTGCTCTTTAATAAGTCTTTATATCTCTTCCATATCTCATATAAGGTCTCTCAATCCAATTGAACAAATGACAAAATGTCATTCTTTAACTTCATAGTCATCTTAGGAGAAAAATGCTTCCTAAAAAATATCTCAGCTAGGTTATCCCACGTCGTAATTAAACTGGGAGGAAGGGACATCAATCATTTCTTGGCTCTATCTTTTAGTGAAAATTTGAATAAAGTCAATCTAATATCATCATCTAAAGCTCCATTAATCTTAAAACTGTCACATATCTATAAGAAGTTGGCTATGTGAAAATTGGGATCCTTATCATGAAACCGATCAATTTCATTAATTATATGATCATTGAAATGATGTTTGGCTTTTATGTAAAAGTTGTTCAAATTTATCAAAGGCCTCACATTGCTTGATTACTTCCTAACAATTGTTAACCTTGCATAGTTAGACATAGATCTTGGCCTATATTTCTCCTCTGTCTTTACCAGTTCTTGTTCAAAAGTTCTAACTTCTTCTTCTTGTTTAGGCCTCTCTCCACGAATCCTCCTCAAAATTCTTTTAAGCTTAGGTTCCACTTCCACAAGATTCAAAGTAGGACTTCTTATCATACACCTATTGAAAAATGAAAAATGATTAAATGAAAATGCTAAAAAAATTGCAACACAAATGCATAAAATGCAATGAAAACATATAAAAACACAAATGCAACACAAAAACAACATAAAAAAAAAGAAAATAAAATGATCAAAGTAATAGCTCTCAATCATCTTGTTATCACCAAAACTTCTCCCGTAATAGCGCCAAAAGTTTTTTTAAACACTAGCATATAGCAAAATATGCAAAAATAATTTTCTTAATGAAAGTGCTCAAGGGGATGTTATGCCAAGTTTTAAAATAAACTAACTAACTTCTATATTACACATAATTATAGGCAAGTGCACCTATTGCTTTTTCATAATATAGTAGCAAGTTGAGGGCTTTCCACTTCCTATAGTGCTATCAAAGTCAGCCTTGAAGCTTCTTTTCCCTGTTGCGAAGGCCCTCCCTTTCATCTCCAATATAGCTAAAGAGCTTTCTTGAAAGAAAGGAGTTCCCCACTAAAGCACAGAAACCTAAAGAATAGCTAGTTGATTCGCTAGCAATCCCACAAGGAAGGATAATGAGCACTAGTTTGAATAAAGCTATTAATCAGCCTAATCAACTAGATAAATTTAAACAAAGATTAAAACAAATTAACCTAAATTAAGATAGTAATCAATGATTCGAGAATAAGGGATTGCAGAATAACTTAGTTCTAGGGGTGTAAAGATGCCAATAATAATTTCATAACTCAACCAAATTAAGGCAACTCCTTTATTGTTTATTCATATGCTATTTATAATGTTTAAGCTCCCTTAGGTTTGGAAATGCTAAAATGATGTGTTGACAAAAGTTAATGAGACTCCAAGGAATATTTCCATTTGACTACAACTTGGGAACACTAATTTATTTGTTACCCGATATACAACGGTAGTCCTTAGGTAATACAACAATAGCATTGTACTATCGCCATTGTACTTCTTCGGACAAATAATGGTTTCGTTGTTAGACTTGCATTATACTCCTTAGAAAGGTTCCAAACTTGCTCCTTTATGTGATTTTCATTAGTTGTATGCACCTAATACCTAAATATGATAAAACATGCTATAAGGAGCATAAATAACTAGATAATGTGCAAATTTAAAGATCAATTGTATAAAAAAATATAGCTTTTACATATTATTACAAATGAATCCTAGAGTGATTAATTACCTAGATCTTAGCTTCATAATTATTGTTAATTCTTATGAGTTATCTTAGATGTTTAACATTAATTTTTTAATTTATTTTCTTTATTAAATCAATTAAATACTTTCCCATTATATAGTGTATATAATTTAGATAGGAACTCATTGATAGTTGCAGTCCTTGTGGATTCAATACTTGGATTCATAAAAAATTTACTAAATAGTGATAGATGTACTTGTCTTATTGGCTGATTAGTATTGTCCATTCATGATTTCTTTGTTTATTTAAGCATGTTTAGTACAACTATTAAAAGACTACATTAAAGTTGTTAACAAATGCATAATCACAAATCAAAGTAGAAATCATGCATAAACAAAGTTTAAAAAGACCTATTATTAACCATATTTAATTATCTCCTAATCATACAAAATCTATCCTCATTCATTGGTTTAGTAAATATATAGGGTAGTTGGTGTTTCACATATATAAACTCCAAATTTATATCACTATTTTGCATATGATCTCTTAAAAATTTTTATTTAATCTCAATGTGCTTAGTCCTTGACTGTTAAACCAAATTTATAGTTAGGCAATTAGTACTAGTGTTATCACACCTAATGGGAATCTTGGTAAGTCCCATGGCATAATTTTTAGTTATTATCTAATCATGTAGCTAACTCTTAAAACTGACTTAAACCCAGGTCTTGGGGGTTAAACCTGGGCTGGCTTAAAGACCTACATTTTGTCCTTG
>JAOXYD010077106.1:0-12443 GCA_028565735.1 Pinacopodium congolense
CTTTTAATTCGTGTTCTAGTGTGTTTTATAAATTTTTATTTGTTGTAGCTTGTAGCTGAGACATATATTTTTGAATTTCTAAACCATCACAGTGGTTTTCTAACTCATAATCCTTATGTATTTGCTCCATTTTTAGATTAATCAAAGTTATTATTCTTAAACCTATATTCTTGAATGTTTTTTAATTTTTTTTGCAAAATCATACTGATTTAGGAGATGTATTGGATTCCAAAACTAATTAGGAGATCAAGGCATGTCCTCTACCTTCTTTAGATATTTTTGTAACTTCTAAACTTATTTTTACCTCTTCTAAATTCGAATTTGTGAAGGCATGTTGCTTAAGTTTTATATTTTATATGTTTTGATCAAGATGTATGGCTAAATCATTTTTACTGCTAATGATTAGTGTATTTATGATTTAAGAGACCTTCAAGGTATGTAAGAGGTTCTAATTTTTGTTTATTAAGGGTTTGAAAGTTCTGATTTTAAGCTGACCACTTAGTATTAGAGTTAAAGATAAACTAAGCTTGAGAAATCATTTTAATTTGTTAAAAAACTTAATAAACAACACGAATTAATAAATGAATGATCAAACTTTGTTTTTTTTTTTTTTTGGTGAGAGTTAGAGATCTGAGATTGCAAATCCAGAAATCAACTTATTGAAATTAAAGCCTAATAACTTGATTTAAAGCATAACCAAAATGTAAATTAAGACTAATAAAGAAAAAGCAAAGTCTTAACCATATCCTTTTTTTTGTTTGGTGAAAGAACTTTAAATTAACCCTTAAAATTGATTAGAGCTCAATTAAACCATCAATCACCAAATCCTTAGTTAATTTTTACATTTGGAAATTTTCAAAAAAAATTTAAAGTAACTAAAAAGCATTTTCAAAGTGTTCAAGTTGGGTTAGAGTAGTTTAGCATTGTTTCAAGCTTTGATCAAATTATTTAGATTTTCCTAGGTAATTGTGATCTAATTAACCTAGTAATTAATTGTTTTCCCTGTGGAATTGACATTTTGAGTTTAAATTATGCCAATTTATTACTTGTTCGATAGGTACACTTGTTTTAATCACATTGTTTTCAAAGTAAAATCGTTAAAAGCATTCTAATTTTCATAATCACTTAACTAACAACCAAAAAAACACATATGGAAATATCATAAAATGAATCCATATTAAATACCTTTACACCAAGTAATGACTTAAATACTTTACTAAAAACAATTATGGTCAAAAGTTCCAAGCTAATTGAGTAAAAATAAAAACCAATACATGCTTTTGATCTAGCTCACAAATCTCAACTCCATCATGACTAAAATTGGGTTAGTATATGTAAAACGAAAAAAATTAGTAAAAAGAAACCCCATATGCATAATACCAAAGGTAAAAGCCATTTTGTATAAGTTGTTGTATGAATATAGTCAAGGATGTTCAAAATATATAAAACACAACACAATTTAAATTTGGACCAATAAATTAGGTCATGTAGCCTTTTTACCCAAGGACAAACACCTTATCATGAATGACCTTGGTTCTACAATTAGGATAGTCCTTTTTAGATACATATAACTTTTTAGCTTAAAGATGAACATTTTTTCGTGAACACCCTCGATTAGTAAGTTAGATAACACTCTCAAATGGCTACTAATATCACTCATAACTTTAAAATTTTCATTGGTTTGAAGACAATAGAATGAATTTTTGCTCACTTATTCATAATAAAAACACAATTGTCACACAATTTTTTTTTCATTTTCAACACATTATTTCAAACATCCCATTCCAAATTTATATGAAAAAACATACAAAATGTACTTAAGCACCTAATATCATATAAAAGGATCAATAAACACATGCAAGAACTCAAAAGAAAACGAAAAACGAAAAAATTAGGGGTTATAAATCATTAAAACATTAATCAATGTTCATATAAATAAAAACATTAATGGAATTCAAATACCACAATTAACAGTCAACTAAAAATCAAGATCAGTTTAAGCTAAAACATTCAAATCATCATAATTGAACTCATAATAACTCAAGTTTGCAAATTTAAACTTATTCTCTACCCCTACAATTAAATTAGACATTGTCCCCAATGTCCAAAAATTTATGAAAGCATAAAGATGGATGAAACAAAAAAACCCCCTAAATGAGGTAAATGATGAAGTACTTGATGGAGAGACAGTTGTCTATTTTTGCTCCTTAAAAAAGAAAACATCAAAAAGAAAGGAAAAGAACTTAAATAAAAAGAGAAACTAAAGAACTAACTAACAAAAAAGAAAAGATACAAAAACAAAATGAAAAGTTAGGTTGTTTCCCAACAAGATCTTTCTAGGTTTTTATCTTGACCCCTACTTTATGCACTAGAGTATTAAAAGTTATCTTAAACTTAATTGGAAACATGCACAATGTCATCGATGCACCTGAAATAGCCTCCCTCGGAGTAAGCTCCAAATCAAAATGTCTCATAGCATTAGAGAGGTGGAACTGCATTGCTTCAGCATCATAGTCCAACTTCCACTCTTTAATATAGACATTCCCCTTCTGCTAAGATGACCTTCCCAATGGTGTAGGCAATGATTCTAGAGACTCGTCATCCTACTCGTCACCTTCCTACTTTCACTTGCTCAAATATAAATCTTTCAAAATTTTGGCACCATGCGGCTTTTCCTCTTCTTCCTCTCTTCTTCTTCTTCTTCTTCTTCTTCTTCTTCTTCTTCTTCTTCTTCTTCTTCTTCTTCTTCTTCTTCTTTTTCTTTCTTCTATAAATTTCTAGGAAAAGAAGTGAAACTTGGTTAGTAATACCAAAAGATGGACCACTTACCTTAGGAGGTGTTTCATCCTCCTTGTTTTCTTGAACTATTGCCTCTTCCTTCCTTCCTAGTTGCACTTGCTCTTCCTCCTTTTCTTCTTTGTCCTCCAATTGTTCTCCACTATTTGATGAAATATTGCGTACCTCTTCCCTAGGGTCTCTCTTTAGTTAGCTAAGAATGCTTGTAGAAACTTGGGCTTATAAGCTCTCAATTACATCTGCCAATTGGCTTGGTTGATATTTCAAGTTCTTCAAGCTACTTCTCGTTTCTTGCTGGAATTGAAGAGTGCTCATCACCAAACTCTTCGAGATCTCTTCCAAGGACATCTTATCAGCTTGGGGTGATGACGATGGAGTTAGAGGCATAGGTTGGAAGTGTGATTGAAATTGGTAGCACATCAATGAACAACTAAATCCATGTAGGAAAAATACATGTAGGATAACCCAAAAATGAGGAAACATCACACACTTTAGCTTCTTTTTCATCCCTCTGTAATTGCGCCACTAAGGATGTGAGATTTGGAAGTTGTTGCTCTAATCTGGAGGTAGTAAGAAATTCAAACACATTTTTAGAATACTTAAAATTAAAAAATTAGGATAAAAAAGTATGCTGATAATGGGCCATTGCCCCTATAGTTTCTTACAATCTAAAGAAGTTGTGAAACTAAAACAAACATAAATCAAAGGTAACCAAAAATCAACAAAAATAAAAATAAAAACATCACAATAAATAGCTAAAACACAAGTTACAGCTCCCCAGTAATGGCTCCGAATTCCTAATGTTGAGCAAAAGAAAAATAAAATAAAATAAAATCCCCTAGATACGAAGAAATTTAAATAACAGAAAAGACAACTAATGAAATTAAAGTCAACAAAATAAGAAAGAAAATAACAAGAAACAAATAACAAAGATGCTCGATCCTCAAAAATAAAAATAACAATCAACCCTCAAAAATACA
Source organism: Pinacopodium congolense (assembly GCA_028565735.1). Lineage (NCBI taxonomy): Eukaryota > Viridiplantae > Streptophyta > Magnoliopsida > Malpighiales > Erythroxylaceae > Pinacopodium > Pinacopodium congolense. The sequence goes on from JAOXYD010077106.1 coordinate 3,777, forward strand.
AATTGTGTTATGCCTAAGATACTAGTCTATAGATATGAATAAGCTCTTGTGTCCTAAGTTCCTCCATTTTTAGATAAGTTTTATATGATAGAAAACTTACTCCTAACCACACAACAACCTAGAACAAGCTCTCTAGATTTAGTAATGGAACAATATTAACACACTAGGAAACAAATAACCTAAGCTATAATCACATAAGCTCGGACTATATAACTTAGAGTATTAAAACTCTAGGCTAAGTTGATTAAGTTTCCTTCAAAATCAATTAACCTATCACCACTTATGGATTTATCTAATGACAATTATAAATCAAAAGTTAAAACCTATCAATTGAACTAGATATTATTAATATGGTGATCAAACTAAACTATAATCCTTACTTTAATGCATTTAATTAGGGTTCTAATTCAATCATAGCATAAATCACAAAACCCATTAAAGACTCAATTCAATTACCATAATAATAAACCATTAATCCATTAATTGTCTTCAAAACCAAATAAAATTAACTAAGCATCACAAAAGTAGAAAAATAAAATCTGAAATGGTAAGAAACATAAATAAAGGTTAAATAACTATTTCACAAAACCAAAAGGAAATACATGAAAAATAAATGAAAATAATAAAAAAAGTAAAAAAATTAATAACATAAAGTAATTAATACCAAAAAATATTAAATTGAGGATAGACAATGAAATAATATCAAAACAGGATGAAAATGACATAAAAATATAAGGAAAACATAAAGAACTAATCAATTTAGCCCTAGCATAAAATAAAAAACCCATTCAAATTCTAATTCACATCTCACAAATATAATCTATTATTCCATTTAATATATTCTAACCCAAATAAAAATAACTAAACATAATGAAATTAAATAAAATAAGAAGTAACATGCAGAAACCCATAAGTAAAATAAGATAAATAATGCTGAAATTAAAGATTGAACATTAAACTAATAATATTCAAAAGATTCAGTAAGTATCTAAACAAACCAAAATGAAATAACATAGAAAATAAAAATAAAATAAGAAAATGTAAAAAAAACATAAAGAAACAAAGTAATATGCTCCTGGAACATAACTGAAAAATGCCTACTTAAAACAAGGGCGAAGGAAAGCAAATAAATCCATAAAGCTAAAGAGAAACAAGTGAAATAAAGGGTTACCAAAGTGGGAGCCAAAAAGTTAGCGACAATTTGCTCCTCTTGGTCTTATATAATCCTCCATTAGGGTTTAATTTGAATGGGAGTTAAAAAGACTTAAATGCCTATTGATTCTAGATTGAGCTAGCATATATTGTGAATAATAAATGGTCCTTAATAGTAACATAAATAGCGCTATTTGATTGCCAGCATTGAAAGTTTGAAACATGAGGTTCAATGTGTTTTTAGGGATCAAAAACACTATTAATACCCATATTTAATGCTTTAGATTTTATTTTCTTCCCCTAGTATGATCCAAATCACTTCTAAACTCTTCCTTTCACTTAAAACTTTCTTTTCAATTCATAAAGAACATAATTTAGATAAATTGGCATCAAAGCCATGGTGAAAACACATATACATTAAATAACATATGAAATAGGTAAAAAAAGCACTTTTATCTATAAGGATGATAAACAACGGGCTTTTTGAGTGGCTTAAACAAACCCTAATTATCTATATCCACTCTATAATAATTGTGTTAGATATTTAATTATGAATAAAAAATAAGATGCAAATATTCTTTGAGCGAAGGGGAACCCTTTATAAACGTATTCTTCTTTTTCAAAGGAGAAAAAAAATCATGTACAGATCTTTTTTAATGTAAAGAAGTACCTTTCATTTAATCCCAATCCCAACAAATTCAAAATGACCCTTTGAGTAAACATAAATTCCCCTTAAAGATGTTTCACTTGAATCTTATTAACCATAGGGCTTAAATGCTTTTTTAAGTTGAAATGCATTATTGAAAACCTGCTTGAAAGCCTTATATATAAAACACACAACAAAATTTGTTGGATTAAGAACATAAAGAAAGGAAAATTTATGTTAAACCACAAAGAATTAAGATGGATGCTGAAAAAACAAAATTTGATCACTTCTTATGCTTAAATTGGTTATAAAAGTTCATAAAGTTCCTTCCAATTAACTTATTAATCTCATTTATGGAGTTTACAAGATCAAAATACCATTAGTCTCATTAACTAGATGTTAGAGATGAAGAACAACATGTTTTATCCAAATATAAAGTAGCCACATATGCACTACTCAATTGATGGTGCTTAAAACCTAAAACTAGTTGATTAATATTGAAGCATCAATCGATTGAACACCTAAAAATTTAATTTCTATGTTCTATGAGCTATAAAATCCTTCAATTACAACTTAAAACCAATTCTTTCAATTCTAATTCAATTCACACAATTTTGAAAACTTTTCCAAAGTAATTTTGAATTCTAAGACCTTCCAATTTAGTTTTAAAACAAATTATGTCTTGATTATGACAAATTAAGATCATTTTGGAACTTTTCTCATCAAAACCAATTTTCTATCATTCTAAACTATTTCAGTACTTTTTTTTTAAACACTTCTTACAAGTTTTAATACCATTTTCAAGACTATTTCAATTTCGAAAAATGATTAGCTTGACTTAATCACAAACTTTTCCCTATCTAGTGAAAATTTTATGCAACTTTGAAAAATATGCAATGTAAATGAAATTTGAACCCATATGATTATCAAAGCCTTAAGTAAAACTTTCACCCCATTTAAACTACTTAATTAAAGGTCTTGAACTTTCTAAAGTGTTTGTTCGTACACTTTCCTTAAATTTTGTCTATAAGTATGAATTTCCCTCCTTAAATCCCAATGTACCTATCTAACAAACCTTAACCCCAAAACTCCAATGATTAGTAAAAATCATGTTTTGTTATTATCAAAACTAAGATTAGAACCTCCCTTGGTTCAAAAAATTTACCGTTTTTTATGATCACAAGACATGAAATATTAAGGGGTAAAAACACTTTCCAAACAAATTTCATCAAACTATAAGCTCAAAGTTTTTCATAAATCCAAACATCACATATAATAATCATATAAATCACAATCCTCATTAATCCATGCTTTAAAACAATTATACTCCTACTAAATATATGCACCAATTTCCTTGGGAGAAATAACACATAAATTAGATTTAAGATCCTAAAAAGAATAAAAAATACATTTGTTATGCATCTTTTTGTATTAAAAAACATATTATGAATATTTTGCATTAAAAACACATTTTTACCTATATCATGCATGTTAAGCATTAAAAGTACATAATCCACATATCATGACATGAATAATATACAAAAATTGACTCCCCCCTCCCCAACACGTAAAGCATTTAATATCACATAAAATTCTCCCCTTTTTGAAATCATTAAAAAAATTAAAAAATGCTAATTGATATAAACAAAATATTATGAAGGATTTCATTTTAAAGTTTAAAAAGCATGCATAAACATACAAAATTTTCAAATAGTCCTACCATTCATTGCGTCTAATTCTCTCCAGATCAAGAAAAGCCTCTCATCATTGATTGATTTAGTAAAGAAATCAGTTAATTGTTGTTGTGTGCCAAAAAATTCCAATTCATTGTCATCATTTTTAATGTGATTTTTAATGACCTAATACCTTATTTCAATGTGCTTAGTCATATGATGATGAATAGGATTCTTGGTTAGGTATATTACATTAGTGTTATCACACTTAATGGGGATATTATTAAGCTTTGTTTTCATAATCTCTAAGTTGCCTGTGCTAAAAAACTATCATCTGTTGCATATTTTTCTTGAACAATTGATAAAGCTAATGACTTTTACTTCTTACTAAACTAAGACATTAACGCATTTCCTAAGAATTAATATATGCTAGATATGCTCATCCTATCCAAAAGATAATTGATGTAATCTATATTAAAATAACCCACAGAATCTATGAATGCATTCATATGATACCATAATCCTAAAGATGTTGTTCCATAAAAATGTCTTAATGTATGCTTTGATAAGTGAGTTTTTATACTATGTTTCTAGGTGTTTTATAGGTTATTCGTGTGTTTTTAGCGTAGTTAGTATGGTCTTTTATATTGTTGTCATAATCATTTAGGTGTTTGATTGTTTCTTAATGTGGTTTAGTGTTTGAGGGCAATATTTAAAAGCTTATTTGTGTAATAGGTTGATGCACTTTAATGTTTGGATGAGCAAGTAACAATTGAAGCTCATTTCAGTATCAAATTTGGATTAGGTGACTTGGATGATGCATTACCTAGACTTGTAGGGCTTAGATAGCCATGAAATTTTATGGAGTGTGAGACCAACATGTGAGGAGCTTCCATATAAAGCTTCAAGTCAATCAAAGGTGCATATAGAAAGTTATAGCTAAAAGACCAAAGAGTACTAAAAGACAGAATTTTGTAGTGCACGATCGTGCACAAGCACCATTATGACATTGCCTAAAGACCAACTTTCTGTCACCCTCATGCTTGACAGTGGAGATGAGCCTATGATGTGTCCAACATGAGATTTTGTGACTTAGAAGCCACTTTTGGACATCTTTAAGTGTTAGAAACCCTAGGGGTCTCCATGCTGATGGGTAGCCACCAAAATCCTCTTCTTGCCTTCTTTGGTATGTCCTAAGGAGGAAACATCATCCACCTTAGGAATCATCAAGAAACACCAACTTTTAAATTATCTAGTCGGTCGACCAAATGCTAATTGTCGGCAGATGAACGTTAGACAACGACTAATTTTGCAATAGTAAAATAAATTAATGAATATGAATGTTGGAAAACGAGTACTTGTCCTTAGAATGAGTACAAATAGATGTGTTATATATGTTTTTATTTAAGAAAAGTGTTAAAAGCTAATATATAAGTGTCTTATGTGTTCTTAATCTGTTTTGTGTTTGGTGAAGTTGTGTATTCATTCTTATATTAGTATGAGTCCCTAAACTTTGGTAAAGTCAAGAGAGTGACATTTTTTTTGAAATTATTTGTGTGTGATATTAGGAAATTTAGAGTTAATTCTTATAAGGGTTATTCTTGAGTCTTGAAAAATAACAGTGAATTGTGAGGTTATTCCTTAGCTTTGGAAAGGGAGTGTGGTGAGGTTATCCTTTAACCTTAAAAAAGGGAGAGTGAAAGGTTATCCTTGAGCCTTGAAAAAGGATTGTACTACTAATGTTATATTTATTTTGATTGCAATAGTGCTAAAATCTTAATAGTGGTGTTGGGGACTGGACGTAGGTGTAAATGGATAGCTCTGAACTAGAATAAATTGTGAAGTGTCCTTCTTCCCTCTCTCTTTACTTTTATACACTTATTTTAATTGTCTATTATATTGTTAATCTTTAACTCGATAAAATATAATTGATTTTTAACCTTTGTGTTTAAATCGGTAAGAGAATAGATTGTTTATTTAAAAGAAATTTTTATCACCTAATTCACCCCTCTTAGGTGTCATACTAGGCCAACAATTTAGGTATAATGGATTATATGATGACACAGTTAAGATGAGGTTATTTCCTTTCATTTTAAAGGATAGAGCTAAGACATGGTTAAACTCCCTCAACCTCGAGAACATTATAATTTGGGAGTAACTTGCACATGCATTCTTAGTCAAGTACTTTCCATTGACGAAGATAACAAGAATCATCAAAGAGATCACAATCTTACAACATTGTGATGGGGAATCCTTATATGAGTCATGGGAGTGTTTCAAAGAGTTGCAAAGGAGTTATCTACACTATAACCTTCTAGGGGAGTTACTCTTATAAACATTTTACAATGGGGTGATCTAAAGCACAAGAGGATCCATAGATATAGTTGCTGGAGGTTCTCTTATAAAAAAAAAGTTGATGCATCTTATACTCTTTTTAAGGAAATCATTAACAATAGTTGTTTATATTCGAACAAGAGAGATAAGCAAGGATCCAAAGAGTAAAAATGTATGATTCCTAATTGAGTTGGTGAAAGCCCTTTAAGCATAAAGCTCAATTCTTACCAAGCAATTAAGTAATATGTAAAGAGCATCCTCCTCTTCGATGAAGTCAATGCAACTCCGGTGTGAGTTATGTGGACAAGATAACCATATCACTGTTAGCTACTTCATTATGGAAATGAAGAGAGACAAAAAAGTAAATTATACTGGAGGGCCGCAAAGAGGTAACAATACCTATGCCAATACTTGTAATTCAAGGTAGAAAAACTACTGAAATTGTTCTTGGAATATTAACAATATAGGAAACAACATAAGATTGAAATACTTGTTTATGCATTCTTTTTATCTTTTTTATTAGAATGTGTTCTCTTGAGTTTGATTGATGTCCCTATATTGATTTTGATATTAATTCTTAAGTTTGAATGCTTAGTGTGAGATAGCAATAAGTGGGAGCCTCATTTATGAAAAAATAGTCTAAAACATAGAAGTTTTTTGTCACCCTCATCCTTGTGCATGAGGGTGACAAAACTAGTTGGGTAGAGGGCTATCACGATCGTGCATAAGCATGATCGTGACAATGTGGAAAACTGTTTCGATAGCTTTCCCTAAAAGAACCCTCTTCAAGCATGAGGGCAACAAAACTAGTTGGGTAGAGGGCTATCACAATCGTGCACAAGAATGATCGTGATAGTGTGACAAACTATTTTGACAGCTTACCCTAAAAGAACCCCCTTAAACCCTATCTTTTCATTTCTTTTCGTCTCCCTCTCCTCTTGCTAACCATATTTTCCACCCCTATCCTCTTTTCCAGCCTCCTTATTTATTTTTTTCATCCTCTTTCATTAAATCCTCGCAAGTTAGTGGATTCGTCATGAAATTTTCTCGATTTATATAGTTTTCTTCTTCTCTTACGTTCTTTGATGCTATTCATGCATCCTTGTCATTTAGTGGGCTGTTTTGCTTCTATTTTGTGTCTACTTAACTTAGGTGTGTTATTTTGCAGGTATTTTCCCTTTATACCTCCAAAAAGGAAGTCCATTGTTTGGAAATTTGTCCCTCCTATCCAAGCTAAAGTGTTATAGATCCCTATTCTAAGGAAGAAGGTGAGCATTATACCCTTCTCGAACCAAGACCCACTATTTCTCCTAGGTATTTCAATTTTGAACTCTTGGAAAAGATAGGTCTTAAGTAAAAAGTCTTGAAATCAAGTAAAAAAGTGTGGTTGGGAATCTTTTATGCAAATGGAATACCTATTTATGCAGAGCTTACACTTGAGTTTTTCACCTCATTGTGTTATAGATCTAAGAAACCAAATGTCTTTTGGATTATATTAAAAGGTTAAGCTAACGATTTAGATGAAAAACTGTTGAATAAGCTTTTTGATTTCCTAAAATCCCATGTTAAAGATACACTTCAAGACTTTCAAATTGCGACATATTGGAAATACTTGACTAAATTGCCTAATTCCAATGCCCATAATGCTTCAAATGCCCTACATTATAAGTCATGAACATTTTATTTTTCCCAAGTTTAAGTGTTATACATCTTTAACAAAACCCAAGCAACAAATGTTCTGCAAGGGAATTATTTTTGTTGTGGTGCATGGATGTCAAAGTTAAGCTTCACACATCCTTTTACATTTTTCAAGTTTTACTCTAATTTATCACTAAGAGAATCAACTATTTAGGAATGGGGTACATTGCTACTACTTTAGCTTATCATTTTTTCAATTGCTACGGATGGTTTAACTATAATACATTTTGAGTACTTTAATGCCACATATTTGAAAAGAGCTAAAATTCTGAAGCATCACAACATAGAGCTCCAGAATCCTCACTCTCGTACTGCTGTTAAACACAAGGTCAGCCTTAGAACAAATTTTAACCAAAGCATGATGAATTTAAAGAAATTGAAGCAAAAGCTAAAAATTATCTTAATTTGAAAAAAAAGAAAAAAATTTATTAAATCAGTTAAAGCTCGACGTTTTCCATTAAGCAAAACAACGAGCACAGGGACGGTTACAAGAGGCGGAAAACACAACACTAAGGAAGGGGGATTTAATTTTGATTGATGTGTCAATCCCTAGGGAAATAAGACAAGAAGTGGGACGAGTTTGGTGTCTGGCGGCTGAGAGATGTGGGCGAGTGGCTTATGGAGAGTTGTAGGACGATGACTTAGCTGCACCAAGTGGAGACGTGGCTTGAAAAGGTGGTTGCATGGCTGCAACAGGAGACAGGGACACTGTATGGACCAAGAAAAGATAGGAGCTGCTGCACTTGCATGAGTTTTAATTAAATGCTTTGCACCTTGTTTTTTTTTTTTAACTCAGAAATTCTGTTTCCAAAATTATGTTGTTTTGGTATTGCATTTTTCATCTGTTTTCCGAGTTAGTTTATTCGCATATTGAAAAATCATCCATAAATACCTCAATGTAAGATTCTATCATATTAGAAAATATTGCCATCAAACAATATTGGGAAGTGGTAGGGGCATTGTGTAATCCAAAAGGCATAGGCTTGTAAGCAAATGTGCCATAAGGGTAAGTGAATGTAGCTTTCGCTTAATCCTCAGGGGATACTAAAATCTGCAAATAGCCACTATACCCATCTAAATTACAATGAACACTGTGCCTAGCTAATCTTTTTATGACCTAATCAATGAAAGGTAAGGGGAAGTGATCCTTTTTAATGGTATCAT